>BSBM01000073.1:53022500-53085000 GCA_027924585.1 Larix kaempferi
CGCACACTCAATAGAGGAAAGAGTGGTTGTGGTAATTAAACCACTCTAAGAGGTGTCAGAAAATGGTTGATCCACACACAGTAAAAACCGGAGAAGAAAAACATTATTGGGATCACGGATACCACCATGGGAAATAAAGGGGCGCAAGATCTAATGGCTCAAATCAAAAAGCATGTGATCAACGGTTGGATATAAAGTACATTCAGAAAGCTGCCAGAAAGTTAAGAAAAAAGGCTTGTATAAAACAAAAGGGTTTTCAAATAACGACATTTTGTCCATGTGTCGTTGTTCCTGGAAGCTCTGAAGACTGGTGGAGATCAACAATTGTGACAGAAGGAGAAAGACGTGTCTGTACAGGTCACCTTGAAATGCGAGTCCTGGTGAAGGAAATGACCAGTTATGATTTACCCACGGCCGACCAATGGAACTATGTGGATAAATATGGAAGGACAAGATATTGTCCATTCATAGATACATTCAGAATTTCTGCCAAGTGGCAAAAATGATGTTTTTATTTTAAAAATTTGTAATATTGTTTAAAGACAGTTATCTATTGTTTAAAGACAGTTATCTTTCGAGTTAAGACATTTTCAGTTACTAGTTAAAAGAAGCAGTTATGTCAAGCTTCTTTTGAATTTTGTATAAAAGACAATGACAATCATTTTTGAAAGGGTTGGAAACTCTTTGGGAGACAATAAGTTTTGAAGTCAAATTCTCATAGAATAATAAAAGGCCGTATAGTGGAAATACGTATCTTTTGAGACCAGAGATTCATGTGTCGATCATTTTTACAGTCTATTTTTTTCCCTTATCTCTATATGTGCATGTCTGCTTTCTTTGTTATATCTTCCATTATGTTCTTCTTCTATACTTAAATGAACGTTTGAAATAAATCGGGATTCATACTGGTTATGCCTCATTTTATCGCATTTAAGTATCCATTATCTCTCCAAAGTTGACAATAGATTCATCCTAGTTAGATGCCTGTTGTTGATGGACTGTCATTATTTCTTTCTATACCACTTGCAAAATCAAATTGACTGTGATATGGTTGCTATCTTGCCTCTGTGGAAATCTATTTGGTATAAATCTCTTGCTGGCACGTTAAATATTTGAAAGTTAACTCCATGCCCAATGTTTCTTGTTTCCTTTTCAACCAAGTAAATCATTTTTGAGAAATTTGAGCGTGTTTCTATATATTTTTAGCCTTTACGTATATCTTGTGAGAGAGCCCTCTCTGGTGGAAAAAATGGCTAAGTTTTCTACCTATATTCTGGTTTGAAATAAGTTACCTTAGGTGTTATTTTCTTACAACCGGGATAAAATCTAAGTGCTAACATTTTGGCACCGTTGCCGGGGATCGAAAGTGAAATTTTCCCTGGGAGAAACGACAGAGAAAGGTCAAATTTATTGGGCAAGGAAGTTTGAAGTTTTAAAAGTTGGTTGTAGATATTTCCCTGGCCACTTCACTTGTGAAAAAAAAATTCTCAAGGTTTTTTGAAGGTATTCAGAAATAGACATTGTGGCTGCAAGAAGAAATCTCAGTTCACAGTTCTTCTCAAGCGTGGATAATCCAGAAAATCTCCTCAAGACGGATAAAGGCAAAGGCAAGACAAAAGAAGGTATTCCTCAGTTTTCGAATATATTCCCTTCTTTTCCAGAAAATCTGTTTGAGGAAGAAAATATTGGTTCAAGTGAAAAAATTTTGCTTAGAACTAAATCAGATTCTGATTTGAAAGAAACAAAGGTTGACCCAAAAAGTTTGTGGGACTATTCTGTAAAATCTGCCTGGGAAAACTTGCAAAAAACTGAAAGGGTTGGTTCCAAAATATCCAAGGCCCAAAGAATACCTGTGCAAAGTCATAAATTTACAAAACTACAGGCAGTGATCGTTCCACCTTATAATCCACCACCCATGGCTACCAGATTTGCCCCATTGGTTTTTCTCGCTGCTTTACACGATTTGCCTCAAAATTATGGACAGAGAATCGTTACTTTTGATAATGATGGTAATTATACAGCACAACAACATGTTGATAAATTTAGTGATTTCATTGATTTAGAAGAAGTGGATCATGATGATGCAAAAATGAGGTTGTTTGCCCAAAGCTTGCGAGGCGAAGTCAAAAAATGGTTCAGAGCTTTAGCTGCAGGATCAATTGCTAATTATGATGCTTTCACAACTCTTTTTATCGAAAGATGGGAAGACCAGAAGAATCCTTCATATATGTTGACACAGTATAACAATCTGAAAAAAGGAGGTTTTGAGTCGGTTCAAGAATTCTCTGCCAGATTTATGAAAGTTTCAAACTCTATCCCTGCACACATAAAACCTCCAGTAGGAGCAGCCAAGTTACATTATGCAGATGCTTTTGAAGGTGATTTTTCATGCACATTAAGAGAAAGAAGATCTACCACTTTGGAAATAATGATGAAAGATGCAGTGGAAGTTGAAGCTAATATGATGGCTTCTGGCAAGATGCGGCATAGAGATACAGACCGAAAGAAAAGTAAAGAAGATAATCAAAATACAGTTTCTTCTTCTTCCACAGATGTAAAATTTGAAGCAATGATGAAAACTATGGAGAAGTTGTTAGATAGGTTAGTGGTGGATAACAAAGCTCCGAATAAAGAACAAACAGAACCTCAAATCAGAAACCCTAATTTTAGGAGGCCCTTTGTCCCACCCATAAGGCCAAGAGATCAGAGGAACCCAAGGAATGCAGAAGAAGATCCAGTCAGACCTCCTTTCCCTGAAAATTATATCGCTGGGGAAGCTGAAGCTGAGATGGCTGAGAGTGACATTCACCATTGTGGCAGTTTTGATTTAGAAATCTATCTGACTAAACATGAACATGATATGTTCCTTGCAGAAGGAGAATGTTGTAATTTGGAGACAGAAATTGATCAATACCAGATTGGTTACCAAAGTGCTATAAACGATCTTCAAAGAAAGATAAATCGGAGAAACATAGATGTTATAATAGACAAAGGAAAAGAGTCAATGGGTAAATCAAAAGGATCTACAGATAAATCCTCCACCAATCAGAATGAACAACAAACGAGAAGAAAAGAAAACGAAGATGTGCCAAAAGGGATTTCAGATAACAAGAAAGATTCAGTGAAAGAAGGTGATAAAAATTTGGTTCCTTTCAATATACAAAGTGAAATGTCCAAAGTCAATATTTCTGTACCTTTCAATGAGATATTAAAGAATAAAGAATACAAGGAACAAATTTTTATTTAAGATGATGCAAGTAGAAAACCGAGTGGAAATAGATACTTTGGAATTAGATGATGATACTTCTAATATCTGCCTGGGTTCGAGAATGGAAGATAATAGTTTTGGGGAAATTTTTCCTTTCTATGTAGATTTGAACGTTCATGATAAAGTTGTGCATAATTGTATGTTAGACTTGGGAGCTTCTCATAACCTGATGCCTAAACTTGTGGTTGAATCTTTGGGGTTGGAAATCACAAGACCATATGATGACCTATTTTCTTTTGATTCAGGGAAAGTCAAATGTTTAGGGTTGATTAAAGATTTGACAGTCAATCTCAGTAAAATACCAGTCAAAGGTATTCTCATGGATGTGGTTGTTGATGATATTCTAGCAAAATTTGGTATGCTATTGTCTAGATCATGGGCCTTGAAGTTAAAAGGAACTTTGCAGATGGATATGTCTTTTGCTACTATTCCGATGTTAGGGGTACACAGAAGATTATATGCTGAAAAAATGGTTGCTTATTTGGTAAGTGACTTAAAAGAACCTGAAAAGCATGCTATATATGCAGTAGACACAAATATGGGTTCATGTATTCTGTACAATGATGTTGAATCCAAAGAAAAGATGGATTTAATCAAACCTAAAGAAAATGAAAAAGAAAGACTGTTAAGAGAAAAAATTAGAAAAGAAGGAACTTGGACAATGCACTTTGATGGAGCTAGGAGAAGAGAAGGAGCTGGTGTGGGAGTATGGATAATCACACCCAATCGAGAATTCTTGATGTTTTCTTATCAATTGAATTTTGAATGTACAAACAATGTTGCAGAATATGAAGCTTTGATTCTGGGGTTGAATGTATTAAGAGATTTAAAAGCAAAAATAATTGAAGTGTTTGGAGATTATGAATTAGTAATAAATTATGTAAAAGCTATTTATCAGACCAAACATCCTAAAATGAGGACATATAGGAATGAAGTGTGGGATTTATTGGAAATTTTTTTCGATGAACATGATGTTGTTTCAATTCCCAGAGTTAATAACACCGTAGAAGATTCTTTGGCCACTGTGGGAGATGCGTTCAAAACCCCTATCTTTTCTAAAAAGAAATATGATATTGAGGTTATACACAGACCATCTATTCCAAACAATATCAAACACTGGCAGGTTTTTGAAGATGATTAGCAGATTAAACGCTTTTTAGAGATGACAGATGAATTCAATTACAGGTCTATTGATGCAGAAGATGCTGAAGCTGGTCTAGATGAAAAAGATTCCCCCGAAGAAACATAAAAGTTCAAGCAAAGGATTGGAGGTAAGGATATAATTCAGCTGAAGAATAACATTATCCCTAGAGGCTTGATTCCTTTAGAAAAATTGTTTGATAAAAATGACGTGGTGAAAAATCCAAAAGTAGAACCTAAACCTAAGGATGTAAAAGATTACAATTTAGGTTCCGAAGAAGATCCCAAATTGGTAAAGCTTTCAAAGAAACTACCAAGAAAGGAAGAGAATAAAAGTGTGGAAGTGATGAAAAGATTTTCAGATGTTTTCTCCTAGAGTTATGAAGACCTGAAAGAATATGATGTTTCTATTATACAACATACAATTCCTATCAAACCTGATAAAAATCCTTTTAAACAGAAGTTGAGAAGAATAAATCCCAAGTTGCTTCCAATAATAGAAAAAGAAGTGAGAAAGCTGTTTGATGCTAAGATAATCATGTCCTTGAGATTTTCTAAGTGGTTGGCTAACCTAGTACCAGTAAGGAAAAAGAATGGCGAAATAAGGTTATGTGTAGACTTTAGAAATTTGAACAAAGTCTCTTTGAAAGATAATTATCCACTCCCGAAAATGGATCATATTTTGCAGAAAGTTGTAGGAGCTCAAAGAATTTCTATGTTAGATGGTTTCTCAGGTTACAATCAAATTAAAGTTCATCTAGAAGATCAGGATAAAACTGCTTTTACTACTCCATGGGGAACGTTTATGTATGCCAAAATGCCATTTGGTTTGATGGACACAGGGGAAACCTTCAGGGAGCCATGGACATTGCATTTGCAGATGAAAGAGAAAAATTTGTGGTAGTATACATGG
This sequence comes from Larix kaempferi, assembly GCA_027924585.1. NCBI lineage: Eukaryota > Viridiplantae > Streptophyta > Pinopsida > Pinales > Pinaceae > Larix > Larix kaempferi. The sequence goes on from BSBM01000073.1 coordinate 53,027,822, forward strand.
ATGATATCACTGTATATTCAAAGAATGCTGCTGATCACTGGAAACATTTGGAAAGAGCTTTTTTGAAATGTAGAAGATTTGGGATCTCTTTAAATCCAAAGAAATCTCATTTTTGCATGGAAGAAGGAAGATTGTTGGGACACATTATATCAAAGGAAGGCATCAGGATTGACCCAGAGAGAGTATCTGCCATACAGAAGGTCGGGATACCTAGAAGTAAGAAGGAAATTCAGTCATTTATTGGGAGGGTAAATTGGTTAAGAAGGTTCATTCCTAGTTTTGCTGAGATTTTGAGAAACATATCTGAAATGCTAAGAAAAGACAAGGAAATTAAATGGACTGAAGAAGCAAGACAATCTTTTGATGATATTAAAAGGGCATTGACTGAAGCACCAGTGTTAATTAGTCCATATTATTCAAAGGATTTCATTATGTTTACTTATGCATCAAAACACATGGTAGCTGGAGTATTGTTACAAAAGAACCAAGAAGGTGTGGAACATCCAATTGCATTTTTCAGTAAGATTCTGAGGGATGCAGAATTAAAATATAACATTATAGAGAAACAAGCTTATGCTTTAATGAAAGCATTGAAGGATTTCAGGATATACATATTGCACTCTCATATAATAGCACATGTTCCATCAGCAGCAGTGAAATATATTCTTACCCAGCCAGATCCTGAAGGAAAAAAAGCAAAGTGGATAGCAGTATTATTGGAATATGATCTCGACATTAAGCCTACAAAGCTGATAAAAGGCCAAGGTCTGGCTAAAATGATGACAGAAACAAATTGGGATTCTCTAGGTATGAATTTTCTTTCCGAAATTTGAAAAGAAGCCATTCCAAATTTCCAAGTAATTGAAGATTTCTCTTTATCTCCCTGGTACGCGGACATTGTGTATGTTCTGCAAAATCTCCAAGCACCTGTAAATATGGAAAAAACCAGAGCAAGATCAGTGAAGTTGAAAGCAGCCAAGTTCTGCATATTAGATGGGAATTTATTCTGGAAAGATCTAGGAGGTATTCAGTTGAATTGTCTATTAGAGAATGAAGCGCAGCATATTATGGGGGAATTTCACAAAGGCATGTGTGGAGGACATCATTCATGGAAGGCTACAGTGAACAAGATTCTTAGAGTTGGTTTTTATTGGCCTAGCATGTATTCAGATGTATATAAAGAAGTGACCAAATGTCATGAGTGTCAAGTTTTTTATGGGAAAAGAGAATTATTACCATTTCCTTTGAAACCTATTTCAGTTGAAGCACCTTTTCAACAGTGGAGGTTAGATTTCATTGGCGAAATTAACCCAAATTCCTTAGGGCAGCATAAGTGGATTCTTACTGCTACAGATTACTTCACGAAATGGATTGAGGCCATTCCAACAAGAAATGCCACAGAAACAGTGATAATGAACTTTTTAGAAGAAAAAATCTTATCCAGTTTTGGTTGTCCTAAAAGGATAGTGACAGATAATGCTCCAGCGTTCAAATGAAAAAAGATGATAAATTTTTGTCACAAATATCACATACATTTAAATCATTCCACTGCTTATTATCCACAAGGAAATGGGTTGCTGAATATTCAAATAAAAGTTTAGTGAGGATCATAAAGAAGTTGCTAGAAGATAACAAGAGGGCTTGGCACACTAAATTAAAATATGCTTTGTGGGCATATAGAATCAATACAAAAAGAGCAATTGGCACTTCACCTTTCCAGTTGGTGTATGGCACAAAGGTAATTTTTCCTGTTTCTTTGGGTTTTCCAGTTATGAAATTGTTACAAGAAGTCAAAGAAGAACCAAATCATATGCAAAGGAGGATAAATCAAATGATAGAATTACATGAAGTTAGAGAAAAGGCATACAACAAAACCCAAATGCATCAGGAGAAAATGAAAAAAACTTTTGACAGAAAGGTTAAAGAGAAGAATTTTTAGATAAATGATTTAGTTTTGAAGTGGGACTCTAGAAATGAAGATCACCATGGGAAGTTTGAGCATTTGTGGAAAGGTCCATATATTGTTGCAGGATACTAAGGAGAAAATGCATTTACCCTAAAAAATTGCAATGGAGAATTCTTTCCTGGATGACCAGTAAATGGTAGACACCTCAAACATTATCTCTCTTAAAAGGACAGAGGTGAAAGAGAATTTTGTACAGTGTAAATATTTTCCTTTATCATGCATTACCAAAAAAAAATAAAAAAAAATGATGATATGAACCTTGATTGGCAGAAAAGTTTGAATGCATCCCAATGGATCAGGAACTTGGTCTACGATGTTCTTTGATACCTCACGGGGAGGATAGCATCCCTAGTTGGAGCCAGTTGTTGACACTATATTTGAAATACTCAAAAAAAAAAAACCCTAAAAGGTTTGTCAAAAATATCCAAAAGAAGTAAATTTACTACGAATGGGTTGAAAGGAAGGGTTATAATACAAAATCAACAAAGCAAAAACCTACATGTGCAATAGTCCGAAAGTAATTATTGAAAAGGTTAAATCTTAGTGAATTTTCAACGGCGAAGACGACGAAAATAAAGATCAACGGTTATCGTGGATTCCCCCACCGCCCAAAAGTTCGTTTACAAACAATGGTGATTGGTTGCGGACATAATACTGCTGGAGTACGTGTCACATTCTTATTGTTCCGCATCACCATGATAGTGGTATCACAAACCACTATAGCACCCTGCGAAACCAGCAAAGGATAATACGGGGTAAACGCGGGCCATGGCACGTTGCAGATGTAGAAGGCACAAGGGAATACGCCATATGTTGACATAAATCGGAGGGACGATATACAGTGGCACAAAATCTAAGGATGATATTCATCCGCATCATGGGAAGTGCACACTCAATAGAGGAAAGAGTGGTTGGGGTAATTAAACCACTCTGACAGGTGTCAGAAAATGGTTGATCCACACACAGTAAAAACCGGAGAAGAAAACCATTATTGGGATCGCGGATACCACCATCGGAAATAAAGGGGCTCAAGATCTAACGGCTCAAATAAAAAAGCATGTGATCAACGGTTGGATATAAAGTACATTCGGAAAGCTGCCAGAAAGTTAAGAAAAAGGGCTTATATAAAACAAAAGGGTTTTGAAATAACGACATTTTGTCTATGTGTCGATGTTCCTGGAAGCTGTGAAGACTGATGGAGATCAGTAATTGCGACAAAAGGATAAAGACGTGTCTATACAGGTCACCTTGAAATGCGAGTCCTGGTGAAGGAAATGACCAGTTATGATTTACCCACGACCGACCAATGGAACTATGTGGATAAATATGGAAGGACAATATATTCTGTCCATTCATAGATTCATTCAGAATTTTTGCCAAGTGGAAAAAATGATGTTTTCATTTTAAAAATTTGTAATATTGTTTAAAGATAGTTATCTATTGTTTAAAGACAGTTATCTTTCGAGTTAAGACATTTTCAGTTACTAGTTAAAAGAAGCAGTTATGTCAAGCTTCTTTTGAATTCTGTATAAAAGACAATGAGAATCATTTTTGAAAGGGTTGGAAACTCTTTGAGAGACAATAAGTTTTAAAGTCAAATTCTCATAGAATAATAAAAGGCCGTATAGTGGAAATACGTATCTTTTGAGACCAGAGATTCATGTGTTGATCATTTTTACAGTCTGTTTTTTCCCTTATCTCTATATGTGAATGTCTACTTTCTTTGTTATATCTTCCATTATGTTCTTCTTCTATACTTAAATGAACACTTGAAATAAATCGGGATTCATACTGGTTATGCCTTGTTTTATTGCATTTAAGTATCCATTATTTCTCCAAAGTTGACAATGGATTCATCCTAGTTAGATGCCTATTGTTGGTGGACTGCCATTATTTCTTTCTATACCACCTGCAAAATCAAATTGACTGTGATATGGTTGCTATCTTGCCTCTATGGAAATCTATTTGGTATAAATCTCTTGCTGGCACGTTAAATATTTGAAAGTTGACTCCATGCCCAATGTTTCTTGTTTCATTTTCAACCAAGTAAATCATTTTTGAGAAATTTGAGCGTGTTTCTATATATTTTTAGCCTTTACGTATATCTTGTGAGAGAGCCCTCTCTGGTGGAAAAAATGGCTAAGTTTTCTACCTAAAGTCTGGTTTGAAATAAGTTACCTTAAGTGTTATTTTCTTACAACCGGGATAAAATCTAAGTGCTAACACATCCTTTCGGTGACGGTCTTCCTAGGCTGGCTTGTAGGTCCAACAAAAATAGGGTGTTGTTTCAGTGGCTTTTCAAGTCCAAAAACCAACAACCAGTTTCATGAAAACCTAGCACTAGGCACTTGAGCCAGAACAAAAGCAATAACACCCCGAAATACTGAAATGAAGCTTGGTTGGAACTGCAAGAGTCTAAAGAAGCCATTGTTGGCATATATGGTGGTTGTGAATGTCTGGATACAAAGAATGTATGGAATGAATGATCATATGTGCTTTCCTCTTGGCAAGAATCAAATGGACTCAATTATTGCCACTTCCAACGCCACCTCCATAGATTAAACATCAACATACATAATGATTATATGTGATTTCCACCCAACAAGAATCTACCACCATATGCTAACTATCAACCATTGAATATCTATGATTTCCACCCAACAAGAATCTGCTGCCATATGCTAACCATCGCCTTAGCAAGAATTAAATGACTCAATTAGTATCGTAGATTAACTATCAACTATTGCACTAGATAGCTTCATTTAGTTATGGGCCTAATTTGATTTCCATAGAATTAGATAGCTTCATTTAGTCATGGGCCTAATTTGATTTCCATAAAGTAACCATCAAAGACCACATTAGATAGCTTAATTGACCCCATTAAAATTCAATTGGACATGAAATGAATGATTTAAATTCAACACCTTAGATAACTTCATTTCATTCAGTGATGGGCCTAATTTGACAGGAGCATGGGAACTCGGACTCCATTAAAATTCAATTGGACCCATTAAAATTCAATTGGACGTGACATGAATGATTAAAATTAAACTCTAGATGCATACGCAAGCCACTTAGATGATGGATGAACATCCGGTACATTGATGCTTTAAATGATGGAATCTTTCTTTTATGGCATTATAGGGATGCTTACCCTACATTTAACAGCGACATTATTTATTTAATGGCTTCCATGTTCGGAGCATAAAGAAAAACCTTGTCACATTACAAAATCCTTGCAACATCATACAAATTAATAGGGGAGGCTGCCAATATGATCTCAATTTACAAGAAGCTTCCACGTGGAAATAATTTATACTATGTATAAAGTGAATATTATTACTTGTTTTAAAAAAAAATTCCCGCCCTTAGCCCCATTTTGTAGATCTGTGTTAGCTATTGTTTGGAGGGAGTTATCCCGCCCAATTCCGCTGCCATTTTTTGTTAGATTGTGTGAAAAAATACCTCATTTATTGCCCTCAACCTAGCTCATTTTACCTCTTCCTAGTTCAAAGGTGCTCATTCTCCTCAGTTTAAAATCACATAAATTTTGGACCGATATATCGATGATGTGCAAGTAGGCTCGACCAACTGTCTGGTTCGGGTCCTAAAAAGACCAAAATACTCCACTCAACCTGATTAAATGAATTTGAGAAATAATACCCCTATGACTCTATTGGGTTAGTTTTGACGGTTAAAAATTTCAGGTGGGTAGGCCATAAAAGGTTGATCGGTCTCTAGTCCAACTATAAAGTTGAATCACATGGTTCGAAACCAGAATTAGAATATGCATCAATTCTAAAACCAAAGTAAGCAGTTTAAGTATAACTCTTACCTGCAGTAGATTGTCCAGTGATCATAATTCCTGTCAGACTAAGTGGCAAGTGTAGACCAGACTGAGAGAAACTAACATAAAGTCGAAGAGAAAAAGGTGAAGAGGGGGAACTCGTTTGTATTTGCATAGCTGGGCATTTTTCTTTGATATTAGTTATTTTTTTCTTTTTTTTTAAGTTTTGAAGAGCAGCTTGAGTTCCTAGTAATGTTTATCATTTTGTTTTCAAACAGAAACCACCCATGGAGAGTGGAGATGCTACACTGGTTGAATGTCGTATTTTTCAGGAAGTGGACAACAAAGGAAATATGGAGAATCCATGTGCCTGTTCTGGCACCTTGAAGGTGGGGGTTTACAGTTTAGGGGACATCCAAGAATGAAAGGTTTATCTTTATTGAGTGTTTATTATTGAATTCTTCATCCCAAAAGGTGTTTTTTTCTCCACAGTATGTTCACAGTAATGTCTAGATCGTTGGTCCCACAGAAAAGGAGATTCCATATGTGTATTGTGCTATCAGGTTCATGGTTTTTTTATTTCTCAATTTGTTATTTTTTAATTAAACGTAATTAATTTTTCATTTATCCATTTTGGTTTTAGAACTTGAAAGATCTAGAATTTCCTAATTTATAGATGATTAGTGTTTTAAGTTGATGTTATTATTTAAATCGGTCTTTTTCCTAAGCCTTTCATACTGCTTGCAATCTGAAAAGCCAATTCCTTGTTTTTTTTCACTGAAGAATTTGTTTTGGATTTGAAATCGCAACAATACAAACCAAAAGTGAAGAGGAGTTATGGACACCTAGAGGAACCAGGTGAGTTCCGAATTACGACTCCATCCATGCTCCCACCACCTATGTTTTTCCGTTATTCTTAAGGCTATAATAGTAATGGGGAATAGTTTTAGAGCTAATCTTTCCACAATATGGTTACATTCTCCAAAGGGAATAAAAAATTCGCCAATTTTTCTTTTTGTTGGATATATCAGTGTGTTGTATTTTAGCTGCGTATTTATACAAAAATATTTGATTTATTAAAGTAATTTATATATTTGCACAATATTTTTTTAGAAATAATTGAATAAGAAATTTTAGCCAACAAACATCATCTCACTTTTTAAAGTTGGCCCTTCATGTTGCCGGATTCTGGCCAAAGTCGTGGGAAAGTCCCTTCATGTTGCCGAATTCTGGCCAAACTCGCGAGTAAAGGTGCAAATAGTCTTAGAGTTTAGCTCACTCGATTATGGTTTTTTACCCTGCTTTGGTAAAGCCCCTTTGGATTCCAAAACTATCACGTGTAAATAAATAAAGAGTTGGCTTCCATGCGGTTCATGATAGATTGGACAAGTTTTAGTTTCACAAATTACCAGACATCTGGGGCCATTTCAATTCAGGGGTCATAACAAGCTATAACTAAAATGACTGGCTGCTCTGTGTTTACTCATTGCTGCCTGGGTAGGAGGGATACAACGTGCATTCTGATTGGTCTTCTGTCAAAGATGCTCTGTTTTTACTGACTGTTTCCTGGGTAGGAGGGATACAACATGCGTTCTGATTGGTCTTCTGTCACAAGGGAATGGTGGTATCAACTCTCTCTCTAAATTCCCTCTCCCTCTCCCTAACCTCTCCCCGATCCCTAACCATGCTACTCTTTCTATCTCTCTGCTACTCCACATAGCCCAAAACCCCCTCCTCTCTATCTCTATCCCTTCCTCTCCCTGTCCCTTACTAACCCGGGCTCTCTCAGTCTCTCTCTCTTCCCTACACCTCCACCTACCTCTAACCACACCTCTCATCTCTCTTTCTCACTCCCTACAACTAACACCCTTTCCTCTCTCTCTCTCTCTCTCCCTCCATTCCCCCCTAACCATTACTAACGCCCTCTCTCAGTATATCTCTCTCTCTCCCCCCCTCGCTAACCCCCCTCTAGCCCCTTACCCCTAACTAAACCCGCCCTCTCTCACTCTCTCTTCCTTGCTTCTACACCTCTCTCTCTCTTAATCTCCCTTCCTCTACCACTAATCACCCCCATCTCTAATCCCTAAGCCCCTAACACCAAATCCCTATTTAACCTCCTAATCCATAGAAACTACAAAATAAACTATTGAATAAGGTTTTGATAATTACAAGAACGCGCGTGCGTTTTTGAATCCTATCCTACATGTTAATTGACATGGTAGGTTCAGATTCCGCCCATGCCTAGTTCTAATAAACGCGCACACGTTTTCAATCTGCTAAATTATACCGCGTTTTGCGAATGCATGATTGCACCTAAAGGGTGCCTCAACTTCGTGCGAGAGCCCATATCTCAATTTCAATGCTATAGGTGCAGGAAATATGGACAGTACGCCAGTAGCTATCAAAGTTCAAGTAAAAGGAAGCATGAATCATCCACTGCTGATGTAGAAGAATATCATCATCATAAGAAGCAAATGAATGAAGATCATACATAATTTCTATTCATATCAATTTTATTAGGTACTATTGCCACAACTAGTGACACTTGGCTCATAGATAGTAGTGCTTCTAGACTCATGACAGGTCATAAAGAAAATCTTTCAGAATTAGTTGAGAAAGATTCACATCTCTGTTTTGTACTTGGAGATGATGCTAACTACACTATGAAGGGATCTGGAGCCACCTCCCTTAAACTAGAATGCATTGAGAAAAATTAGACATGGGAACTAGTTGATGTTCCTAAGGACAAGGATGTGATAAGAGTGAAATGGATTTATAAGACAAAGCAAGATGCTGATGGGAATGTGCAGAAGCACAAGGCAAGATTGGTAGCAAGAGGATTCACTCAGCAGCCTGGCATAGACTTCAATGAAACCTTTGCACCTGTAGTGCGAATGGACACTATCAAAACAGTTTTGGCCATCGCAGCACAAAAGAAATGGATATTTATCAAATGGATGTCAATTCCACATTTCTAAATGGTTATTTAGAGGAAGAAGTACATGTTAAGCAGCCACAAGGCTATGAAGTCCCAGGACAAGGACACAGAGTGTACAGACTGAAAAAGACACTCTATGGTTTGAAGCAAGCTCCCAAAGCTTGGTACAATCGCATTGACTCATACCGTATTCAGAATGGATTTCACAGAAGTAAATGTGAGCCAACGCTGTACACAAAAATCAATCAGCAAGGTAATAAGCTAATTGTCCGCCTGTATGTAGATGATTTAATATTTACTGGTGATTTTGGCATAGAAGAATTCAGAACAGTCATGGAGAGTGAATTCGAAATGACTAATTTGGGGCTTATGAAGTATTTTCTGGGCATTGAAGTCCGACAAACTGAAAATGGTATTTTCATATCATAGTCAAAGTATGCAATTGATGTTTTGAACAGGTTTAAGATGTTGAATTGCAAGACAGCTCCAACACTAGTGATAATAGGTTTGAAATTGAGCAAGGATGATGATGGATCCAATGTATATCCTACTCTGTTTAAAAGGCTCATTGGAAGCCTTATGTATCTTACAGCAACAAGGCCAGACATCATGTATGGAGTCATCCTAATCTCAATATTCGTGAAGTCACCAAAAGAATTGCATTGGCAAGGAGGTAAAATAATTCTAAGGTATGTAAGTGGAACAAAAGACTTTGGTATTTTGTATTCAACCTTAGAAAATTTCAAACTCATTGGATACACTGACAGCGATAATGGAGGCAGCATGGATGACAGGAAAAGCACATCTGGGAATACATTTCATGTAGGCACAGGTGTTGTATCATGGGCTTCAAAGAAACAACCCAAGGTAACTCTCTCTTCCGCAGAAGCAGAGTATGTTGCAGCAACAAGCACAGCATGTCAAGCAGTTTGGATGCGCAGAATGTTAAGTGATCTGTCGCAGATCCAACAAGAACCCATAGTCATTTACTGTGACAACAATTAAGCTATCGCACTATCAAAGAATCATGTGTTTCACAAGAGAACCAAGCACATCGACACAAGGTATCATTTCACCAGAGAATTGATAAACAAGGAAATCTATTTAGAATTTTGCAGGTATGAAGAGCAAGTAGCAGACATATTTACAAAACCATTGGCAAATGATGTAATATCCTTTTTTCAAATTTTATTAAAATGCCCAATTTTTCATTTTTTTTTTCCAATTTCGACCTTTGACTAGTTTTACTGTTTTGACCTCCAAATCAACCCAAATGCTCCCAAATATTTTGTAGGAGTGTATGAATGGTATTTATACTTGAATATCAGGTTCAGGGATGTTTTATGGCCCTCCAAATACTGCTGCAAACTTGATTTTTATTCTGATCAATATATGTAATTTTAACTAGTAATTTGTGCATCAAATCCCCCCGGGTAACACTGCAAATGGCCTTCCAAATGCCTCCAAACTCCCACAAATTTATGAACAGAGGTATATAATGTGTTAAGTATGTGATTAAGGTCGCATATGCACCATTAATTTATTTTTACTACTGTTCTAACTCTCTCACATTCAACAGCAAAAACCCCCAATTCGACCCTTGGGGAAATGGCACTATTTCACCTCCCAATACAACTAAACTGAGTAAAAATGCTTCAAATGCTCAAGTACAGTACATGAAACTTGTAGAAGACATCCATGGCATTATATTGATCACAAATATATCATAGAATCATCCATCTATTCGAAATAATCAACGTTATAGTGTCATACATCAATGCATTGGGGAAATGGACATTGTTTGCTCATTAATCAATAGTTTTGCATACAACCAGTGGGTATTTTGACCTGATACTTTCTAAATATGAATAACAGAGGATATGAAGCTATTAAAATAAGAAATATATGATGATAATCTCTCTCAAGAAGCACAAGTGCTCACCAAAAACGCCCTCCCTCAAGGAGCACGAATATGCCTTCAAAACTGGAAACGGTGGAGAGAAAGTGCTGCACTAAACAAAACCATGAAACTTCCTGTAGCTGCTACCTGCAAATACAAACTCCATTAAAGCACCATGAAATACCTGAGTGGCCTCTCCAAACACCAACTTGGATGGGAATCTTTCACCCTCGAAATTGGCTAAGGCAAGAAACTAGTCATCCACTAGCTCTCTCTTCACAAATGCAATTTTTCTCAAATCATCAAAAGCCATTCTCATACTTGATTTCTACATTTTATAACCAACATTATCCTTCAAGGGATCGAAATCCTCTTAATAGATTCAATAATTTTCCATTTAGAAAATATTCCTCATTTGCCACTTGTCTCCTAGTTCCAACCTTCCATCTTCTCCCAAATTCGAATTTGAGTCTCTTTAGATTCCTCCAACTCCATGAGCGCCTTCTTGAGCCTATTTTTGGGGCTGACATGTCATAATGGTCAGGTGTAAGAAGTCAGGTCTGAATTTTGTCATAAAATGTCATAGATGCTTCATTATTGTTGTCATAAAACTAGGGAATCTAGCCCATGTGTCCACTAGTCTCCAATTTGACTCTTCCTCTCCCATGGAGGTTACTATTCCATCCCATTTCGACCTAATATGCTCAATGCCATGTGTTATGACTTACCAACTCACCCAAGAGTGTTCACCTTCCCATGAATTCGAATTGGCAAGAGAGAGCTGCCATGTGTCATTGAAAAATCAAGCTAGTGTGGGTCCCACCACCTCCATATGTCTCCAAAACCACTTGCCACCTAGAATCTCTCTTGAATTTATTTATTCATCATATTTATTAAATGATTGAACCCTTCTAATGTCTAAATATCATTTATTAGTTTCCTTATTACCATCCCACATGTGCCCATCCAACCTAGGAAACTAGTAGGATTGATGGGATTGTCTTACTATGCACTTATTTGAATGGGGACATTACAAATGACCCATTCCAATTTCTGTGAAGTTGTTTGGGAGTGACAAGTTCTGCTCAATGAACTCTGTCATGAACAGAGAATGTTTCAGCTCTGAAATATTTTATAATATTGTATTTTGTGTTTAATGATCCCCATCCACTCATAATTAAGGGGGAGTGTTGGAAATATCATAATTAATGAGCTGATAGTGTATCAAATATGCGCCGGCTCTGTCAGACCCAGTCGGTCATTTTGTCAGTCTGCAATATCTGACAGTCAGTCAGTTTGCAGCCAATCCGAGTCATGGCAAGTTAGTATTTATGTAGCTGCTCTTCTATTCGGCAAGATCAAATTTCTTAGGTAGAAATTAATTGCAGTGTTTATTGCAACCCTGTAACTTCAAAGAGAAGCTAAACCTAATTTTTTGTATAAATAGATATCTCCCGAAGAAGATTAGCAAGAGATGAAAGAGATGAAGAGATAGGGATAAGAGTGAAGAAGAAGAAGTGAAAACCGTGAAGTAATTCAAGAGCCTAAGCTCTGTGTAAATGGTGAAAGATTGAAGTTAATATCATCTCTCTGTAGGTGCGCAAAGTTACTCTGTTTTACTGAGTAATATAGATAAGTTTATAGTTTCACATATTTATTCTCAAGAATGTTAAATGTTGTGTTGTGCACATCTTCTTCATATTTAGTTGTGTGAATGTTGTTTACATTTACGCACAGTAAATCAAATGAAGAATTCCCAAGTATTTCACGGTGGTGAATGCATATATTTCGGTTCTTATGTTTTAAAAAAAAGTTTATTTAAGTTTGAGTTGTTCGCACTTAAATAGGTATACAAAGTCAACCGCGCAGTTAACCTTTGTAAAAGTGAAAAGTGTGTGCAAAAGTGATTTGTATAAAGTGGGCAAAGTCAAGTTCCGCAAAGTTAGAGTATTGCGCATTTATGCAAAGTAAAGTATTGCGCAAAGTCATGATTTGTGCATTTGTGCAAAGTTCAAGTGCGCAGTAATCTTTGCGCAGTAAGAAAGTGGAATCGTGCAGTAGAAACACGCAGTTAATCTATGCGCAGTAAAATGTTGAATCGCGCAGTAAAAGGTTGAATCGTGCATTTAATCTACGCACTAAAAGGGTAAAGGGGAATAGCGCATGTAAACTCTGGGTGATCATCTTGTGAAGTAAAGTGTTTTTATAAAGTGGAAGAAATATAAAGTTAAACATTTGCAAGGTCTAGCACATGTCCTTAGAAAAGAATGTCGTGTTTTTCAGGAAGAGGACAACAAAGGAAATATGGAGAATCCCTGTGCCTGTTCTGGCACCTTGAAGGTGGGGGTTTACGGTTTAGGGGACATCCAAGAATGAAAGGTTTATCTTTATTGAGTGTTTATTATTGAATTCTTCATCCCAAAAGGTGTTTTTTTCTCCACAGTATGTTCACAGTAATGTCTAGATCGTTGGTCCCACAGAAAAGGAGATTCCATATGTGAATTGTGCTATCAGTTTCATGGTTTTTTTATTTCTGAATTTGTTATTTTTTAATTAAACGTAATTAATTTTTCATTTATCCATTTTGGTTTTAGAACTTGAAAGATCTAGCATTTCCTAATTTATAGATGATTAGTGTTTTAAGTTGATGTTATTATTTAAATCGGTCTTTTTCCTAAGCCTTTCATACTGCTTGCAATCTGAAAAGCCAATTCCTTGTTTTTTTTCACTGAAGAATTTGTTTTGGATTTGAAATCGCAACAATACAAACCAAAAGTGAAGAGGAGTTATGGACACCTAGAGGAACCAGGTGAGTTCCGAATTACGACTCCATCCATGCTCCCACCACCTATGTTTTGCCATTATTCTTAAGGCTATAATAGTAATGGGGAATAGTTTTAGAGCTAATCCTTCCACAATATGGTTACATTCTCCAAAGGGAATAAAAAATTCGCTAATTTTTCTTTTCGTTGGATATATCAGTGTGTTGTATTTTTAGCTGCACATTTATACAAAAATATTTGATTTATTAAAGTAATTTATATATTTGCACAATATTTTTTTAGAAATAATTGAATAAGAAATTTTAGCCTACAAACATCATCTCACTTTTTAAAGTCGGCCCTTCATGTTGCCGGATTTTGGCCAAAGTCGTGGGAAAATCCCTTCATGTCGCCGGATTCTGGCCAAACTCACGAGTAAAGGTGCAAATAGTCTTAGAGTTTAGCTCACTCGATTACGGTTTTTTACCCTGCTTTGGTAAAGCCCCTTTGGATTCCAAAATTATCAGGTGTAAATAAATAAAGAGTTGGCTTCCATGCAGTTCATGATAGATTGGACAAGTTTTAGTTTCACGAATTACCAGACATCTGGGGCCATTTCAATTCAAGGTTCATAATAAGCTATAACTAAAATGATTGGCTGCTCTGTGTTTACTGACTACTGCCTGGGTAGGAGGGATACAATTTGCATTCTGATTGGTCTTCTATTAAAGATGCTATGTTTTTACTGACTATTGCTTGGGTAGGAGGGATACAACATGCGTTTTGATTGGTCTTCTGTCACAGGGAAATGGGGCTATCAATTATCTCTCTAAACTCCCTCTCCCTCTCCCTAACCTCTCCCCCATCCCTAACCATCCTACTCTTTCTATCTCTCTGCTACTCCACGTATGCCAAAACCCCCTCCTCTCTATCTCTCTCCCCTCCTCTCCCTATCCCTTACTAACCTGGGCTCTCTCAGTCTCTCTCTCTCTTCCCTACACCTACACCTACCTCTAACCACACCTCCCATCTCTCTTTCTCACTCCCTACAACTAACACCCTCTCCTCTCTCTCTCTCTCCCTCCTTTCCCCCCTAACCATTACTAACCCCCTCTCTCAGTATATCTCTCTCTCTCTCTCTCCCCCTCGCTAACCCCCATCCTAGCCCCTTACCCCTAACTAAACCCCCCTTCTCACTCTCTCTTCCTTGCTTCTACACCTCTCTCTCTCTTTATCTCCCTTCCTCTACCACTAATCACCCCCATCTCTAATCCCTAAGCCCCTAACACCAAATCCCTATTTAACCTCCTAACCCATAGAAACTATTAAATAAACTATTGAATAAGGTTTTGATGATTACAAGAACGTGCGTGCGTTTTTGAATCCTATCCTACATGTTAATTGACATGGCAGGTTCAGATTCCGCCCATGCCTAGTTCTAATAAACACGCACACGTTTTCAATTTGCTAAATTCTAGCGCATTTTGCGAATGCATGATTGAACCTAAAGGGTGCCTCAACTTCATGCGAGGGCCCATATCTCAAGTTCAATGCTAAAGGTGCAGGAAATATGGACACTACGCTAGTAGCTATCAAAGTTCAAGTAAAAGGAAGCATGAATCATCCACTGTTGATGTAGAAGAAGATCATCATCACAAGAAGCGAATGAATGAAGATCATACATCATTTCTATTCATATCAATTTTATCAGGTACTATTCCCACAACTAGTGACACTTGGCTCATAGATAGTAGTGCTTCTAGACTCATGGCAGGTTATAAAGAAAATATTTCAGAATTAGTTTAGAAAGATTCACATCTCTATTCTGTACTTAGAGATGATGCTAACTACACTATGAAGGGATCTAGAGCCACCTCTCTTCAACTAGAATGCATTGAGAAAAATCAGACATTGGAACTAGTTGATGTTTGTAAGGACAAGGATGTGATAAGTGTGAAATGGATTTATAAGACAAAGAAAGACGCTGATGGGAATGTGCAGAAGCACAAGGCAATATTGGTAGCAAGAGGATTCACTCAGCAGCCTGGCGTAGACTTCAATGAAACCTTTGCACCTGTAGCGCGAATGGACACTATCAGAACAATTTTGGCCATCGCAGCACAAAAGAAATGGCATGTTTATCAAATGGATGTCAAGTCCGCATTTCTAAATGGTTATTTAGAGGAAGAAGTATATGTTCAGCAGCCACAAGGCCATGAAGTCCCAGGACAGGGACACGGAGTGTATAGACTGAAAAAGACACTCTATGGTTTGAAGCAAGCTCCAAGAGCTTGGTACAGTTGCATTGACTCATACCTCATTCGGAATGGATTTCACAGAAGTGAATGTGAGCCAACGCTGTGCACAAATGTAATGACCCTTTTTCAAAATTCTATTAAAATGACAATTTTTCTACTTTTTCCCCAATTTCGACCTTTGACTAGTTTAACTGTTTTGACCTCCAAATCAACCCAAATGCTCCCAAATCTTCTATAGGAGTGTATGAATGGTATTTATACTTGAATATCAGTTTTAGGGATGTTTTATGGCCCTCCAAATACTGCTGCAAACTTGATTTGTATTCTGATCAATATAGGTAATTTTGACTAGTAATTTGTGCATCAAATCCCCCCCGGGTAACACTGAAAATGGCCTTCCAAATGCCTCCACACTCCCACAAATTTATGAACAGAGGTATATAATGTGTTAAGTATGTTATTAAGGTCTCATATGCACCATTAATTGATTTTTAATACTGTTCTAACTCTCTCACATTCAACAACAAAAACCCCCAATTCGACCCTTGGGGAAATGGCACTATTTCACCTCCCAATACAACTAAACTGAGTAAAAATGCTTCAAATGCTCAAGTACAGTACATGAAACTTGTATAATACATCCATGGCATTATATTGATCACAAATATATCAGAGAATCATCCATCCATTCGAAATAATCAACATTATAGTGTCTTACATCAATGCATTGGGGAAATGGACATTGTTTGCTCATTAATCAATAGTTTTGCATACAACCAGTGGGTATTTCAACCTGAGACTTTCTGAATATTAATAACAGAGGATATGAAGCTATTACAATCAGAGATATATAATGAGAAGCTCTCTCAAGAAGCACAAGTGCTCACCAAAAACGCCCTCCCTCAAGGAGCATGAATATGTCTTCAAAACTGGAAACGGTGGAGAGAAAGTGCTGCACTAAACCAAACCATGAAACTTCCTGTAGCTGCTACCTGCAAATACAAACTCCATTAAAGAACCATGAAAGACCTGAGTGGCCTCTCCAAACACCAACTTGGATGGGAATCTTTCACCCTCGAAATTGGCTAAGGCAAGAAACTAGTCATCCACTAGCTCTCTCTTCACAAATGCAATTTTTCTCAAATCATCAAAAGCCATTCTCATTCTTCATTTCTACATTTTATAACCAACATTATCCTTCTAAGGGTCGAAATCCTCTCAATAGATTCAATAGATTTCCATTTAGGAAATATTCCACATTTGCCACTTGTCTCCTAGTTCCAACCTTCTATCTTCTCCCAAATTCGATTTTGAGTCTCTTTGGCTTCTCCAAACCCCAAATTCACCTCCCTTGAGCCTATTTTTGGTGTTGACATGTCATAGTGGTCAGATGTCAGAGGTCAGGTCTGCAATTTGTCATAGTTGTCATAGATGCTCCATCATTGGTGTCATGGGGGCTAGGGAATCTAGCCCAAGTGTCCACAAACTTCTACTTTGACTCTTTATCTTCCATGGAGGTTACCAATCCTTCCCAATTCGACCTTGTCACATACCCCAATTTTGCAAAAATAATGTAATTATTTTATTAATATTCCTAAGACATTATGTTAAATTTAATGCTAAGTAGGAATTGATGACTCAACAGAGTCACCAGAAATGGAATGTAAATTCTGAATATTTTATTATTAATAAATAAATTATGGAGACAACAGCATGGGAGAGCTGTTAAAAGAGGTTACTGGTCTAACTGGTGGGTGGAACTAGGTGGAAAGTCAAAAGAAAAATGGCAGCATCCTCAAACACTACCTAAGTTGCAGGTGGCAACTTCCCTATATTTTGGGGTCATGATTCCCCAAGAAAGTGGAATCTGAGCAGGTGGCTCATTAATGACAGTTAACCCAACTAATACCTAGGAAATCTTTTAAATAGTACTCAATGAACTGAGCTGGGGTTCAATATAGTTCTGGAGGGAGAATACATTCAGGGAATGCTATTCAGGAGTCCCATTGAGGAAGAGGGAAAAACAGTAAGGAAGTGTTTTGAGACAGGAAGCTGCAGTAACTTGGTTCCAGTTTAGCTTCTTTGGCTGAGGGAATTGTTGGCTGTACCTAGTTCCAGCCAGTTAGACCAGAGCAAGCTCGGGGGTCCTGAGAAGTGTTGTTTGGGCACTCTCCAGGAGTTGGTAGGGAGGAACAGCCTCCCATTGCTGTTGTTGTCTACTATTGACACAGGTCCTGCCACTTATTCCTGCTGTTTATTGAGTAAATTTAAATATAGAATATGGCTATCTCATCTATGTTTGAACAGAATTTCATTCAGTAGAGTTAGCATCTCTGTATTGTTAATAGATAGAATCTGCAGAGCTATTATGTTTTAGAAATTTCCTATCATCACTATCAACTTACAGTCGAGTAAATGTTGTATGCATAATATGTTTTGTTATTATTATAAATAATAGAATATTATTGTGATTTTTCCTTTATTTATTTTCAATAGTTAAATAGACAAGTATAGATTAATGATACCGTAGATATTTATGGAAATATACTCATTAAAACAATTAGAGGAACAGAATCATAGACAATTTTTTTTTTATTTGAAGTGAATTATTTTCATAGAGAGTTTAACAGGTATAAACCCTAGCTGAACAAGTATACCAGTCTATATCTGTTAGTTAAACAAGAATATAGGTTATTATCTGTACCAAGAATAGGTTAACAAATTCATATCACTAAGTTTATTTATATTCAGAACATAGCTGAACTGTTATTGACTCTTCATAGATTTCGAATTTTAGTATGACCACATCTTTAAACTTTTTCCTTACGATCTTATTCGACAAAAATCTTAGCCAGAACAGAACAAAACAATTGATCATGTAAACAAAGAAAATTGTAGTGAAGAAGTACTTTTAAAGTCTATCTTTCCAGTTTTGCAACAAGAAACTAACAGCAAATTTTAACCTAGCTACAGAATTTCGAACCGAATGACATTAAAGAGAAAAACAAAAAAATAAAATAACTAGCTCGAGTCCCAATCTTTTTATTATTACAGTATTTCTTTTGCTCATTCTTGAGCTCATTTTTCTTCATACAAATACACAGTATCTTTAGAAACCTATCTTAACAACAGATTAAAACTTATATCCACAGAGTTATCATTTGAACCAGACCGTTGATTGTTAACTCGAAATTTAAAACCTATCACTTATTTATTTAAGAAATTTATTTCCAGTATTTAATTTTCGATTAGTATTACAATGATTCGACCCCCAGACGTAGCTCCTTTCAGTACATCGTAGACTTTAACACGCAGAACTTATTCCGGTGTGTATTAAAACCACCATGAAAACAATAGTTTAAATTCATAAATTATATTATCCAAACCTGGGGAGAAAACCCCATCTTGACAGAGTTATTTAACAACAAAATTTCCATCGTTACCATTTAAACACTTAAAAAAAAAAACGCTGAGAAGCAAGATTAGATATTTACTCACGGCCGTGTCATCCTTTCACTTAAATAAGAATTATGAAAACGTAACCATATTTTATTACAATACACAGTATTGGATGCAAAAGAAATCGCAGACATTTTGCAAAACTTTCCAATCCTTACCACATATCTATCTACGGCCGTAGCCTTGTCACTGACAAAGCTTGTTGTAGAAAATCAAAACCCTTTATGAGTACAGTAATGGAGGCAGAACCATAGGGTCGTAACCCATTTTCAAAACTGATTCTAGCCTGGTTCTCTACGCCTTAAACATATAACACAACATTGGTGGAAACCATACAACACCCTAAGGAAAACCATTAATTTACAGTCAGCCGAAGCCACAATGATTCTACCTATGACAGGGATACCACCTGACAAGTTCATGCAAGGTTAAGCTATTAAAAGACTCAACAGAACGACGATAGCAGTAGAATCATGCCCTTTGAATACCAAACCCTATTCGTCCACACAACAAAACCCCAAGGAGAAAATGCCATGGTAAGGACCAGGCTTACCCGGAGGAGCCAGATGCCGAGAGCTGTGTCCTGTACGCCTTTTGAAGTATTCAATACCTGCTGAGAATTGGAAACCACGAAACAATTACTAATTATATTTTTTTCAATAAACGAAACCACAAACTTTTGATTTTAAATATCTAAATAACACCACGAAACTCACAGGATTTACTCACCAGAGATTTGAATGAAGCGACCACACAGTGACAGGTCTGGAAGCCACGAACAGTGGAGTGTGAACCCTAACCCTAGCCACCAAAGAAGTAATGGCAGACTCAAAGATGCTTTCCTCGATAAAGGTGGTTACAGAAATAGGTTAAAGGAAGGCAATATTGGAGGCCGCGACTGGTATAAAGTTTGTAACAGAAAGGATAGAATATTAGGGTTCTCACAAAAATTCTACAACTGTTGAAAGTTACCAAAACATATACAATTCCTAAACCCTAGCAAGGGACTAGCGCAGCACAAGCTCAACAGTGAGGAAGGTAGATTCCACCATGGTTTCGGCAATTTTTGGACAGGAAAAACCCACAGAGCGGCCGAGCCCGAAGGCGAGGGAAGCAATGGTGAATGGTAGGGTTTGTCAACCCTTTAGGTGATGAGTACTTGGTTATGAGTTAGCCACGTATCCCTTAATTTATTCCCATGCAATGGATCACTTTTACATAGTTGGTTTACGACAACAATACCATCATTTTGCCAATCAAAAGGGATGATATGGATATTCCATAGGGTCGCCTTACCATATGATTGAATCTATGATTCGATTATTGCAATCAAACGTTGTACAATGAACAACAACACTTTGTCTATGACCCATAATTCAAAACAAATGTTCTAACATGTAACATTTTTATGGGAATACCACCTTGAGACCAAACAAATCATAGTAAGCATAAAACGAATTATTGTTCGGTGATATGGCTATTTGCAATTGCATGAATATGGCTATTTACAATTGCATAAGTTTCTCATAAAAATTGATTGGTGATTATCATATGAAAAACCCAATCTTGGAAGTAGCCTACACATAATGGAGATATATCAAAAAAAATAGGGATGCATCGACATTTCCAATTTTATCATAACAAGTTTTCAATTACTTCAATTTCCTTATAAACATTTAAACAAATTACTCCGTATAAGCTTAGAATCATCGATATAAAGATAATTTGACCAAGTTATACAAGCCTGAAATGGTTAGACGGAGACTTGTAAAATATCTAGTTAATGCTGACAATCGGTAAGAGATTTATTTTACCATGCTAAATATGAGGCGCATTTACAGTACAGAATCATCATCAATGACAAATGTATATACAGACTTGTTTAATGCTTGGACACTTCAGAAATACAGCTATCCTCGTCACTGAAAGTACATTTTCAACAAAAGCAAGAATCGAGAAGTTGGTAGGCTGAATGCTACCTTCAAACACTTGCAAACTGAGTGAGCAAAGACCTTTTATTTGTATAACTTTCTGTACAGCTAGTTTGCATATAACATTTTAAATTATAATTGTCGTGACCGCACCTTACCTGTAGATCTGTAAAGAGGAAAACAGTTCGATGCATTAGCTCGTAAGCTAAGTAAGCCCAGCCTGTTATGGCAAGTTCCCCTGGAGGTTATGACACAATAAAACAACTTAAAAATATATATATATATATATAACCATAATAACACTTAAGTACAATAAATATCCTTCATACACACTTACTACCAAGTAAGTTAAACAGACAGTTAAAGGACTACTTTTATACAACATTTATTGCTATCATAAAAATTTTAATTTTTTCGGAAATTTTTGGGTTTTGACATGTGGTATCAGAGCATGGTTCAGACACTAGGCTTGGATGTGACTCCACTAGTTTCCGCAAAATAGTGACCATAAAAGAAAATTTAAATACATAAAGTACTAACTTATATTTCTGTTTCATGACACAGAGAAGAAAATTTCCTTTTTCTGAATTTTACAGGCAGGTATGGAAAAACTAGGAGAATATGCTGAGCAAGAATCTCCAAACACTGCAACAAGACAGATGTCGAGAGAACCTGAGACAGAGGAGGTAATCACTCACACCACTGAACTGATGCAGACCATAAAAGGTTTAAAGACAGAGATAGAAACAGTCAAGAAGGATAATGAAAGGATTCTGAAAACTCAAGACTAGCTAAATCAGCTATTGATAGAAAAATTTCAGACAGAAGAAAGGAGCAAACGAGCTGACTCAGAAGAAGCTAGTCATCAAAGAGGGCCTAAAAGGATGAAACCAGCTAAATCTGACAGCAGTTCATCATCTGAAGAAAGAAGGGACCAAAAAAGTTACCGCACTACTAGTGACAGCAGTGAAGCTGAGCTGCACAACAGAAGGAAAAAGTACAGACCATATGAAGAAATTTATGGGGAGTTTAAGAAAATAAAACCCCCAACTTTCAATGGAGAATCTGAAACAGGAGAAGAAGCAGAATCCTGGTTATCCGGGATGAGAAAAGATTTCCATAATTATAACTATTCGAATCAGCTGAAGGAACGAATGGCCATCTACAACCTTTCTGGAAAGGCGGACATATGGTGGCAAGATCTGAAAAGGGTCAAGGGGATTAAAGAAAAAGAAGTTAATTGGAGTAATTTTAAAAGATACTTCAAGAAGAAATTTCTGTCTGAACAGTACTATGAAGAGAGGGCCAAGGAATTTTATGAACTGAAGCTAGGATCTATGAGGATGAAGGACTTAAACAGTAAGTTCTTAAGTCTGTTAAGGTATGTGTCGTATTTTGTCGAAGAGAAACCAAAAATACAGCGGTTTCTTAGTTGTCTGCCATATCATATCAAGGACAGAATTGAATATGACAACCCCAAAACACTGGAAGAAGCTATGCGAAAGGCTAATTTCTGTTATGAACAGAATAAAAAGAAAGAAGGGATAGCCAGCTGGAAAGCCAAAAAGAATAGTAATCAGCTTGAGTACAAGAAAAAGGAATTTGTCCCCCATAAAGGTTTCAAGAATAACAAGAACGGAAACCATTTTAATGGTAAAAGCTTCCAGGGAAACAAAAACGGAGCTGCTAGTCATTCCAACAATTTCAAAAGCAGCAAGGAAGCTCCTAACAATCATGGAAACTACACTAAGAATTTTGAGCGAAAGGAACTTGTTAAGTGCTGGGAGTGTAATGGCCCACATTATGCATCAGTTTGCCCAAATAGAAAGAAACAAATCAGTAATATTCACACTGTTCAAGATGAAATGACTGTTGGAGACTTTGCAGGGACTATGCCCCGAATCAATGCAGCGTTGGAAAACCGCCAAGCTGACTATCAAACTTCCATGGTGGAAGTAGGAGGTATGATTAACAAAACCCCTATAACTATTTTAATAGATCCAGGTGCTAGTCTTAGTTATATTTCACCCCAGCTAGTAGAAAAATGTAATTTGACTGTTGAAAGATTTGATAATTCTTGGTCTGTACAACTAGCTACTGGGGCAAAAAGGAAAGTAAACTGTTATGTTAAGGAGTGTATCTTAGATATGAATGATTTTAAGACTACAGTTAAATTAAATGTCTTGCCACTCGGCTCTTATGACATACTTATCGGAATGGACTGGTTGGAACAGCATAGGGTAGTTTTAAACTGTTTTGACAAAACTTTTAGATGTGTAAACAGTAATGGACAGCCTGTAACTGTTAGGGGTATTCCTAGGAAAATAGTAGTCAGGCAGATTTCTGCTTTACAACTTAAAAAGGCAGTCAGAAAAGGATGTAAAGCCTATGCTGTAACTATTACCGATGAGACAAATAAGTTTGAAGGCAGCAAGATAACAGTAGAGGACATCCCTGTAGTAAATGAATTTATGGATGTTTTTCCTGAGGAAATCCCAGAATTACCTCCCAAGAGGGAGCTAGACTTTACAATTGAGCTGATACCAGGTGCTGTACCCAGTTCAAAAGCCCCGTATCGTATGAATATTTTGGAGCTTAACGAATTGAAAACTCAGTTAAAGGAGTTAATAGACAAGAATTACATTCGACCCAGTGTATCCCCTTGGGGAGCACCAGTCATTTTTGTTAAAAAGAAGGACGGAACTATGCGACTTTGCATAGATTACCGTCAACTGAACAAGATGGCGATTAAAAACAGATATCCGTTGCCTCGCATAGATGATCTGTTTGATCAGCTACGTGGAGCTACGGTGTTCTCTAAGATAGACCTGAGATCGGGTTATCATCAAGTCAGGATTAAAGAAGAAGACATTTTCAAAACAGCTTTTAGAACAAGATACGGACATTACGAATTTGTCGTAATGCCATTTGGGCTTACTAATGCCCCAGCTGTCTTTATGTGCTTAATGAATAACATAATGCATAAGTACCTAGATAAATTTGTTGTCGTATTCATCGATGACATTTTAGTTTATTCTAAGAATGAAGAGGAGCATAAAGAACACTTACGTATAGTCTTACAAGAACTAAGAGAGCAGCAGCTCTTTGCGAAATTCAGTAAGTGTGACTTCTTTAAAGATGAAATCCAGTACTTAGGACATGTAGTCACCAAGGAAGGAATTTCAGTTGATCCTGAAAAGATTCGGGCAATTGAAGAGTGGTCGGTACCAAAAGATGTAACAGATGTTAGATCCTTCATGGGAATTACCGGTTACTACCGGAGATTTATTGAAGGCTTTTCGAAAATAGCCAACCCAATCACTTCCTTGCAAAAGAAAGGCAAGAAGTTTGATTGGAACATGAAGTGTGAAGAAAGCTTTAAGAAACTTAAGATTTTATTGACAACTGCGCCTATTCTCAGAATAGCAGACCCCAATAAAGATTTCGTGGTTTGCACCGATGCTTGTAATGACGGTCTAGGTGGAGTGTTGACTTAGGATGGACATGTCATTGCCTACAAATCTAGGAAGCTGAAAATTCACGAAAAGAATTATGCCACTTATGACCTAGAATTAGATGCTATTATTCATGCATTAAAGATGTGGCGACACCATTTAATAGGCAGAAAGTTTATTTTAATGACTGATAATAAGGGTCTGAAATATCTTTTAGATCAGCCTAACTTAAATGCAAGACAAGCCAGGTGGTTGGCCTTCTTAAGTGAAAATGATTTTGAGATTCAACACATAAAAGGAAAGGAAAATAAAGTGGCTGATGCTTTGAGCAGTAATGCAAAGCTGAATTTTGTATCATCTAGCAGCACTTATACCTCTGATTTAAATGAACAGTTGGCTGAAGGGATAAAAACATATGAAAATTAGCAGCATTTACAAGCTGCAGCCAAAGAACAACCTACAGAAAGTGTGATAAGAGGATATAGTTTAAATGAAGACAGATTTTTATTGTTTAAAGACAGGCTGTATGTTCCGAATGCACCTAAAGTTAAACTGTTAATTCTGAATGAAATTCATAAAACCCCTTACTCAGGGCATCCAGGCTACCAGAAGACTGTCACCATGTTGAGAAAAGAATATTTTTGGCCTAATATGAAATCTGAAACAACTGAGTATATAGCTAGATGTTTGGACTGCCAATAAGTGAAAACAGAACACCAACATCCAGCTGGGTTGCTGCAACCTTTACCTATTCCTAACTGGAAGTGGGAGATAATTAGTTTAGATTTCATTACGGGATTACCCAAAAATCAGCATCTGAACGATTCAATCATGGTGGTAGTAGATAAATTAAGTAAATCAGCACACTTTATTCCTGTTAAAACCACTTACAAGGCTGCAAACATAGCAGATATCTTTCTAAAACAGATTTTTCGGTTACATGGTGTTCCAAAAGTTATTATATCATACAGGGATCCTAAATTCACGGGGAATTTTTGGAAATCCTTGTTTAAAGGATTAAACACCACACTAAATTTCAGCACCTCCTTCCATCCTCAGACGGACGGACAAACTGAAAGGGTTAATCAGGTATTGGAAGATCTGCTAAGGATGTATGTTAAAGATCAACCAGGTAAATGGGAAGATTATTTACATTTAGTAGAATTTGCATACAATAACAGTTATCAATCGTCAGCTAAGTTTAGTCCTTTTGAAATTTTGTATGGACGTAAATGTAACACTCCTATCTCTTGGAGTAATCCAGTAGACAGGTTAGTGTTAGGACCTGATTTATTAAAAGAGATGGAACAGATTGTGAAACAAGTGCAGGTAAATTTGAAGATTGCCCAGGATCGGCAAAAGAGTCAAGCAGATTTGAAAAGAACTCCTAAAGAGTTCCAGGTAGGTGAACATGTGTTCATCAAGGTAAGGCCAAAGAAGAGCTCTCTAAGACTGGGAAGTTGTGCAAAATTAGCACCACGTTACTGTGGTCCGTTTGAAATTTTATCTAGAATCGGTCAAGTTGCTTATCAGTTAGCATTACCACCTAATTTAAAAGTACACAATGTTTTTCATATCTTTGTTCTGAAAAAGTATGTTCATGATGCTACTCATGTTATTGACTGGAACATTGTACAGGTAGAACCAGAAGGGGAAGTTCTGGTGGAACCGGATTGTATCCTCGGGAGGAGGGAAATTACTCTGCGGAACCGCATAATTGGACAGCTGAAGGTGCAATGGAAGCACCTTAGTCCTGAAGAAGCTACCTGGGAACTGGAAAGTAAGATGCGGGAAGCATACCCACATCTATTCCAGCAGGTGGCTAAAGATGAAGAATAAGTAACATCGAGGACGATGTTACATTTTAAGGGGGTGTGTATGTCACATACCCCAATTTTGCAAAAATAATGTAATTATTTTATTAATATTCCTGAGACATTATGTTAAATTTAATGCTAAGTAGGAATTGATGACTCAGCAGAGTCACCAGAAATGGAATGTAAATTCTCAATATTTTATTATTAATAAATAAATTATGGAGACAACAGCATGGGAGAGCTGTTAAAAGAGGTTACTGGTCTAACTGGTGGGTGGAACTAGGTGGAAAGGCAAAAGACAAGTGGCAGCATCCTCAAACACTTCCTAAGTTGCAGGTGGCAACTTCCCTATATTTTGGGGTCATGATTCCCCAAGAAAGTGGAATCTGAGCAGGTGGCTCATTAATGACAGTTAACCCAACTAAGACCTAGGCAATCTTTTAAATAGTACTGAATGAACTGAACTGGGGTTCAATATAGTTCTGGAGGGAGAATACATTCAAGGAATGCTATTCAGGAGTCCCATTGAGGAAGAGGGAAAAACAGTAAGGAAGTGTTTTGAGACAGGAAGCTGCAGTAACTTGGTTCCAGTTTAGCTGCTTTGGCTGAGGGAATTGTTGGCTGTACCTAGTTCCAGCCAGTTAGACCAAAGCAAGCTTGGGGGTCTTGAGAAGTGCTGTTTGGGCACTCTCCAGAAGTTGGTAGGGAGGAACAGCCTCCCATTGCTGTTTTTGTCTACTATTGACACAGGTTCTGCCACTTATTCCTGCTGTTTATTGAGTAAATTTAAATATAGAATATGGCTATCTCATCTATGTTTGAACAGAATTTCATTCAGTAGAGTTAGCATCTCTGTATTGTTAATAGATAGAATCTGCAGAGCTATTATGTTTTAGAAATTTCCTATCATCACTATCAACTTACAGTCGAGTAAATGTTGTATGCATAATATGTTTTGTTATTATTATAAATAATAGAATATTATTGTGATTTTTCCTTTATTTATTTTCAATAGTTAAATAGACAAGTATAGATTAATGATACCGTAGATATTTCTGGAAATATACTCATTAAAACAATTAGAGGAACAGAATCATAGACAATTTTTTTTTTATTTGCAGTGAATTATTTTCATAGAGAGTTTAACAGGTATAAACCCTAGCTGAACAAGTATACCAGTCTATATATGTCTCGTGTTTTAGTTAAACAAGAATACAGGTTATTATCTGTACCAAGAATAGGTGAACAAATTCATATCAGTAAGTTTATTTATATTCAGAACATAGCTGAACTGTTATTGACTCTTCATAGATTTCGAATTTCAGTATGACCACATCTTTAAACTTTTTCCTTACGATCTTATTCGACAAAAATCTTAGCCAGAACAGAACAAAACAATTGATCATGTAAACAAAGAAAATTGTAGTGAAGAAGTTCTTTTAAAGTCTATCTTTCTAGTTTTGCAACAAGAAACTAACAGCAAAGTTTAACCTAGCTACAGACTTTCGAACCGAAGGACATTAAAGAGAAAAACAAAAAAATAAAATAACTAGCTCGAGTCGAAATCTTTTTATTATTACAATATTTCTTTTGCTCATTCTTGAGCTCATTTTTCTTCATACAAATACACAGTATCTTTAGAAACCTATCTTAACAACAGATTAAAACTTATATCCACAGAGTTATCATTTGAACCAGACCATTGATTGTTAACTCGAAATTTAAAACCTATCACTTATTTATTTAAGAAATGTATTTCCAGTATTTAATTTTCGATTAGTATTACAATGATTCGACCCCCAGACGTAGCTCCTTTCAGTACATTGTAGATTTTAACACGCAGAACTTATTCTGGTGTGTATTAAAACCACCATGAAAACAATAGTTTAAATTCATAAATTATATTATCCAAACCTGGGGAGAAAACCCCATCTTGACAGAGTTATTTAACAACAAAATTTCCATCGCTACCATTTAAACACTTAAAAACAAAAACACTGAGAAGAAAGATTAGATATTTACTCACGGCCGTGTCATCCTTTCACTTAAATAAGAATTATGAAAACGTAACCATATTTTATTACAATACACAGTATCGGATGCAAAAGAAATCGCAGACATTTTGCAAAACTTTCCAATCCTTACCACATATCTATCTACGGCCGTAGCCTTGTCACTGAAAAAGCTTGTTGTAGAAAATCAAAACCCTTTATGAGTACAGTAATGGAGGCAGAACCATAGGGTCGTAACCCATTTTCAAAACCGGTTCTAGCGTGGTTCTCTACGCCTTAAACATATAACACAACATTGGTGGAAACCATACAACACCCTAAGGAAAACCATTAATTTACAGTCAGCCGAAGCCACAATGATTCTACCTATGACAGGGATACCACCTGACAAGGTCATGCAAGGTTAAGCTATTAAAAGACTCAACAGAACGACGATAGCAGTAGAATCATACCCTTTGAAGACCAAACCCTATTCGTCCACACAACAAAACCCCAAGGAGAAAATGCCATGGTAAGGACCAGGCTTACCCGGAGGAGCCAGATGCTGAGAGCTGTGTCCTGTACGCCTTTTGAAGTGTTCAATACCTGCTGAGAATTGGAAACCACGAAACAATTACTAATTATATTTTTTTCAATAAACGAAACCACAAACTTTTGATTTTAAATATCGAAATAACACCACGAAACTCACAGGATTTACTCACCAGAGATTTGAATGAAGCGACCACACAGTGACAGGTCTGGAAGCCACGAACAGTGGAGTGTGAACCCTAACCCTGGCCACCAAAGAAGTAATGGCAGACTCAAAGATGCTTTCCTCGATAAAGGTGGTTACAGAAATAGGTTAAAGGAAGGCAATATTGGAGGCCGCGACTGGTATAAAGTTTGTAACAGAAAGGATAGAATATTAGGGTTCTCACAAAAATTCTACAACTGTTGAAAGTTACCAAAACATATACAATTCCTAAACCCTAGCAAGGGACTAGCGCAACACGAGCTCAACAGTGAGGAAGGTAGATTCCACCATGGTTTCGGCAAGTTTTGGACAGGAAAAAACCACGGAGCGGCCGAGCCCGAAGGCAAGGGAAGCAATGGTGAATGGTAGGGTTTGTCAACCCTTTAGGTGATGAGTACTTGGTTATGAGTTAGCCACGTATCCCTTAATTTATTCCCATGCAATGGATCACTTTTACATAGTTGGTTTACGACAACAATACCATCATTTTGCCAATCGAAAGGGATGATATGGATATTCCATAGGGTCGCCTTACCATATGATTGAATCCATGATTCGATTATTTCAATCAAACGTTGTACAATGAACAACAACACTTTGTCTATGACCCATAATTCAAAACAAATGTTCTAACATCTAACATTTTTATGGGAATACCACCTTGAGACCAAACAAATCATAGTAAGCATAAAACGAATTATTGTTCGGTGATATGGCTATTTGCAATTGCATGAATATGGCTATTTACAATTGCATAAGTTTCTCATAAAAATTGATTGGTGATTATCATATGAAAAACCCAATCTTGGAAGTAGCCTACACATAATGGAGATATATCAAAAAAAATAGGGATGCATCGACATTTCCAATTTTATCATAACAAGTTTTCAATTACTTCAATTTCCTTATAAACATTTAAACAAATTACTCTGGATAAGCTTAGAATCATCGATATAAAGATAATTTTACCAAGTTATACAAGCCTGAAATGGTTAGACGGAGACTTGTAAAATATCTAGTTAATGCTGACAATCGGTAAGAGATTTATTTTACCATGCTAAATATGAGGTGCATTTACAGTACAGAATCATCATCAATGACAAATGTATATACAGACTTGTTTAATGCTTGGACACTTCAGAAATATAGCTATCCTCGTCACTGAAAGTACATTTTCAACAAAAGCAAGAATCAAGAAGTTGGTAGGCTGAATGCTACCTTCAAACACTTGCAAACTGAATGAGCAAAGACCTTTTATTTGTATAACTTTCTGTACAGCTAGTTTGCGTATAGCATTTTAAATTATAATTGTCGTAACCGCACCTTACCTGTAGATCTGTAAAGAAGAAAACAATTCGATGCATTAGCTCGTAAGCTAAGTAAGCCCAGCCTGTTATGGCAAGTTCCCCTGGAGGTTATGACACAATAAAACAACTTAAAAAATATATATATATATATATATAACCATAATAACACTTAAGTACAATAAAGATCCTTCATACACACTTACTACCAAGTAAGTTAAACAGACAGTTAAAGGACTGCTTTTATACAACATTTATTGCTATCATAAAAATTTTAATTTTTTCAGAAATTTTCGGGTTTTGACAGACCTAAGATGCTCAATGACATGTGTTATGACTTACCAACTCACCCAAGAGTGTTCACATTCCCATTAATTCGAATTTGCAAAAGAGAGATACCATGTATTATGAAAAATCAAGCTAGTGTGGGTCCCACCACCTCCATATGTCTCCAAAACCACTTGCCACTTAGAATTTATCTTGAATTTATTTATTCACTATATTTATTAAATGCTTGAACCCCTCTAATGTCTAAATATCATTTATTAGCTTCCTTATTACCATCCCACATGTGCCCATCCAACCTAGGAAACTAGTAGGATTAATGGGATTGTCTTACTATGCACTTATTTGAATGGGGAAATTACAACAAAAATCAATCAGCAAGGTAATAAGCTAATTGTCCATCTGTATGTAGATGATTTAATATTTACTGGTGATTTTGGCATAGAAGAAGTCAGAACAGTCATGAAGAGTGAATTCGAAATGACTAATTTGGGGCTCAGAAAGTATTTTTTGGGCATTGAAGTCCAGCAAACTGAAAATGGTATTTTCATATCACAGTCAAAGTATACAATTGATGTTTTGAACAGGTTTAAGATGTTGAATTGCAAGATAGCTCCAACACTAGTGATAACAGGTTTGAAATTGAGCAAGGATGATTATGTGTCCAACATATATCCTACTCTGTTTAAAAGGCTTGTTGGCAGCCTTATGTATCTTACAACAACAAGGTCAGATATCATGTATGGAGTCAGTCTAATCTCAAGATTCATGAAATCACCAAAAGAATCGCATTGGCAAGGAGGTAAAATAATTCTGAGGTATGTAAGTGGAACAAAAGACTTTCGTATTTTGTATTCAACCTCAGAAAATTTCAAACTCATTGGATACACTGACAGTGATAATGGAGGCAGCATGGATGACAGGAAAAGCACATCTGGGAATACATTTCATGTAGGCACAGGTGTTGTATCATGTGCTTCAAAGAAACAGCTCATAGTAACTCTCTCTTCAGCAGAAGCAGAGTATGTTGCAGTAACAAACGCAGCATGTCAAGCAGTTTGGATGCGCAGAATGTTAAGTGATATGTCGCAGATCCAGCAAGAACCCATAGTCATTTACTGTGACAACAATTCAGCTATCACACTGTCAAAGAATCATGTGTTTCACAAGAGAACCAAGCACATTGACACAAGGTATCATTTTATCAGAGAATTGATAAACAACAAGAAAATTTGTTTAGAATTTTGCAGGTCTGAAGAGCAAGTAGCAGAGATATTTACAAAACCATTGGCAAATGACCCATTCCAATTTCTGCGAAGTTGTTTGGGAGTGACAAGTTCTACTCAGTGAACTCTGTCATGAACAGAGCATGTTAAGCTCTGAAATATTTTATAATATTGTATTTTGTGTTTAATGATCCCCAACCGCTCATAATTAAGGGGGAGTGTTCGAAATATCATAATTAATGAGCTGATAGCGTATCAGATATGCACCGGCTCTTTCAGACCCAGTTGGTCATTTTGTCAGTCTGTAATATCTGATAGTCAGTCAGTTTGCAACCAATCCCCGTCACGACAAGTTAGTATTTATGTAGCCGCTCTTGTATTTGGCAAGATAAGATTTCTTAGGTAAAAATTAATTGTAGTGTTTATTGCAACCCTGTAACTTCAAAGAGAAGCTAAACTTAATTTTTTGTATAAATAGATATCTCCACCAGAAGATTAGCAAGAGATGAAAGAGATGAAGAGATAGGGATAAGAGTGAAGAAGAAGAAGTGAAAACCGTGAAGTAATTCAAGAGCCTAAGCTCTGTGTAAATAGTAATATTGAAGTTAATATCATCTCTCTGTAGGTGCGCAAAGTTACTCTGTTTTACTGAGTAATATATATAAGTTTATAGTTTCGCATATTCATTCTCAAGAATGTTAAATATTGTGTTGCGCACATCTTCTTCATATTTAGTTGTGTGAATGTTGTTTACATTTACAGTAAATCAAATGAAGAATTCCCAAGTATTTCACGGTGGTGAATGCATATATTTAGGTTCTTATATTTTAAGACAAAGTTTATTTAAGCTTGAGTTGTGCACACTTAATAGGTATACAAGGTTAACCATGCAGTTAACCTTTGTAAAAGTGAAAAGTGTGTGCAAAAGTGATTTGTATAAAGTGGGCAAAGTCAAGTTCCGCAAAGTTAGAGTATCGCGCATTTATGCAAAGTAAAGTATTGCGCAAAGTCAAGATTTGTACATTTGCGCAAAGTTCAAGTGCGCAGTAGAAATCACGTAGTAACCTTTGCGCAGTAAGAAAGTGGAATCGTGTAGTAGAAACGTGCAGTAAAAGGAATTAAGAAAATGGAGATCAGCCATTGCAACAGATTCACACACAATAATAACTTGTATTACTTAATCATACACACATACATCACATATATATATAGTTAGAGTGAGATCCAACTAACTCCAAACATGGAGATGTTGGTTGAGAGAATATCTCAACAGTCTCGTACAAAATCTCAAACCAATCCCAAACTTAGTATGCTGCACTAATGTGAGCATTATCTCTAACACCCACCTTTAATGCTTACATTTCAAAACTTACAATATTGAAAACACAAAATTTGTCATTGTCTGTCTCACTGGTCTTCATATGCATTTACACCCATCTCTAAACTTCATAGACACGCTCTTTCTCTCCCATCATCTTCCAGCTGCCACTTCATACAGCACAGATACAACTGCTTCCGACCATCTTTGACGTTCTTTGTACAACTGACGCTTCTCGACCTCCCAAAGGACAATCTTGATACTGAACCATCCTATGAATACACTTCCATCTGCAAATATTTCACTTTCGGCTATCTGCAGTTATCTAGGAGAATGATTCGGATACTGAATGTCTTCAGTAGTCAGTTTCACAACTTGACCTTACATAAAATAACCTGTAACTAATGCTCCCGGAGGACGGGTCACATCAGCATATAACAAACTTAGACATAATTAAATTAGCGATCTGTTCTCTCCCGGAGCACGACGGGTCAAGAACAACTAACTTAAATTATATAGTTTGTTCAATAATTGGTTCTACATCATTGATTACAAATAAAATCACACTCTCTCACACACTCACATAATATAATATATCTAAGTAAATAGGCTGGCAATGACTCTTATGGTGGCTTCCAACTAATCAAAAACTTTTGTTTTGGGTTCACCATGAGTAAACCTTCAGCAACTTATCAGAATCTGCATTCAAACTTTGGCGGTTTTCTTTCTTTTACTGTGCAGCTCCATCCAAGTGATAGCAGACTACAAATTATGGCAGTGATTTCACCTACATCGACAGTGATGATTCCAACGAACAGTGGCAGCAATCTTTGCAACAGGGTACTTATCCAATAGTGGCATCTCCTTTACATCTCACGCAGCAATGGGACAGCGTCTCTCAGAAAACACATAAAGTTTGATCTTGCGGCCTCCTTTTGCTTAACGTTGACTCCATCTTGGATCCTCCCTCAACGCTGACTCTCCAGCAATCGGCTCTCTATCTCACACGCGTAGCAGCTAGCAGTTCGACGCACAGCATCCTCCCTCAGCTCTGTTGCACAGCTCGTCCCTGATTTGAATTTTACTATTGATATCTTGCCTTCTGATATTGTTGCTCCTCGGATGACTCACACGCAAGTACGACTCCTCTTTTGTTTCCACCGTCGGCAGCCCTGCAGGTAAACAATGAACACACAGCACTCTCACAAACAAAAGAATTCAACACTCATACTCTACCTATGTACAGAGAACCTCTTCCAAACTATTTCATCTTCCTGGGCACTCCCGTGAGGGATTAAGATCAGCCATTGCAACGGATTCACACACAATAATAACTTGTATTACTTAATCATACACACATACATCACATATATATATAGTTGGAGTGAGATCCAACTAACTCCAAACATGGAGATGTTGGTTGAGAGAATATCTCAACAGTCTCGTACAAAATCTCAAACCAATCCCAAACTTAGTATGCTGCACTAATGTGAGCATTATCTCTAACAAAAGGTTGAATAGTAAAAGGTTGAATCATGCTAAAAGGGTAAAGGTGAATAGCGCATGTAAACTTCGGCGATCATCTTGTGAAGTAAAATGTTTTTATAAAGTGGAAGAAAATTAAAGTTAAACATTTGCTAGATGTAACACATGTCCTTAGCAAAGAAAAAGAAAATATTCATGTATCCCGCAATGAATTTTTAAATTGACTGCATGTGCTCTTTTCCCTTCAAAACCGAGTTCAAAAAAACGACGAACCCAAATTGAACCCAAATAATTCGTCCTGCAAACGTAACTTTAAACAAAATAATTACTTCTCAAATCCGGTAGTCATGGCTAAATTCGTTCTAATTTGGTAACTATGATCTCTACGTACCTTTAATTTAATTTATGTTTCATGTTTCATTAATTTTATTTTAAATTAATAACAAGCATCTCCCATGGGCAGTGTAGTGAAATAAAAACACTATGGCCATAATTATTTAAATTTAAATAACCAAGTACCATTGGTAATTGAACTTTTCCTCTTGTAATTTCTATTTGTGTTGCCTTTAGCTTATTTGTCGTTTAGGCTCATGTTTACGTTGGCTTTTAAGAAATGAGTTATTTAGGTACAGACATTCTATATATAACAAGGTTATAATTGACAGGTAAACTCAAAGAAAAGAGTATTACTATGTAAAACGGCTTTTTATTGTCAATAGATCACTACTTCTGTCTGTTGCTGGAACAAATCTAAGCAATACTGCATCAAATTCTGGCATATGAAATTTTACAAAAATAATTTCGACTAAGAAACCAACACCTATTTTCCTTCCGGTAAATAATCTGCATTTTCCTTTTGAAATCTGGACTAATCTAAATTTGTTTGGTGTTATTATTCTTATTATATTTATATGTGTTTATATCTTAGAATCTCTGGTAAACTATTATCTATGCTTTTTCTAGATTGAAGTAGGATGGGACAAGTGCATTGTCCACATTAAGCTTATATATGGATAACTAGCTTAGCTCATGAATGCATAACAGGTAGGTAGTGATATATAACCCATTTAATTAAAAAAGGTAACAGGTAACTCAAACATAGACAACAAGTGATTACAATTAAGAATGGAGAACAAGTATCAAATAACTTGTTCATAATACTGAGCTTAATTTGCAAACTATCCTAACTATGGCTATACTAGTTATTACTATTACTGGAATGGAATATAAGATTTGCAGTTGCTGTTTCGATCTTCTGTGAAGTCTTCAGGAATGTCTTCTAACGACGGCCTCTATGAATGCCAATTATTATTATAATAATTACCTCTACCCTGAACTGATCTTGTTGAATTCGTCCTCACTACACCGCCACTCTCCCCTTTCACCAAAATTTTATTTAACATAAGAGATGTGAAGAATGCCCGCCATTTGAAATGTATTCGACGTTTATACTAGCCATTGCAAGTCGTTGCAGCTGTGACTGAAAATTATCTTCTTATCACGATCCGCCTCCGCATATTTATGAGCAGTGACGCAGTTACCCATTTTACTAGGAATTCCTCGTAGAACAATATCTCTGCACAATAGTTCTCTTTTAACAGAGTTGCTCAGAACATTATCTCTGCACACAGCTAGTTCCCTTTTAATAGAGTTGCTATCCCTCAGAGCAGTGGATGTTGTCCAATGAAATAGTTTGATCATATCAGTCATTAAGTAATACAGATGGGAGGGGATTGAGCTCAAACAATATAATAAGGAAGAGCACATGCCCATCTCTGTCGTTCAGTACCTTGCTTATTGTTAAATAATCATTAGGGTTCATGGGAATTAGTAAGGTGATACCTGGCAATAATATTCGTTAAACAATTGGGAAATTGGCCATTGCGAGGCAGCATACTAATCTTCAAGCAGAAAAGTGCCCCCACCAGCCTTCAAAGATTCTTCCACCGTATTGATCCCCAAACGGATGCAATTTTGTAATGCACATAGATAACGTGATACCCACGTCAAACATGAGGATGATATGCAAACAGTGTTGGAAATTGGGGGTTTCTCGTGGAGAAAGAGACTTTCTAATGTTGATTACTATGATTGAAATAATTAAATGTTTTTTATTAGAAATAAATATTTTTGTTTGCATGGATTTTTGTGTGGAAGTGTATGTGGTGCGCAGCGGTGGAGTTTTGATAACAATCATGACTTCATGGTTTCACATTAATAATATTTTGATTATGCCTTTTTGCGGGAAAGCCATGATATAACAAGTCCGACGTATAAAACAAAACAATATAACTTCATAATAATGTCAAATACTTTTCAACGATTTTCTGTTTCATCAAAATAATTTAGGTTTTTAACGTATATATCGATATAATAAATTAGCTATAAAGGTTATGTTATTATCTATGCTTATCATATATATATATAAACCTAATTAGATGATCAAAAATATAATTACATTCTTCACTACTTTTAAGGTATAAGTTTTTCCTCCTGAAAAGTTTCTCTTCCTTAAAGGAGTGAAAATAATAAAGATAAACTTTTACTTCACTCTATTCAAACTACTTGATTTTCATACAGCATATGGTACAAATCAAGGGATAATTATGAATTGTGAATTTGGAAGTATTAAGCACACATATAAATTACATACACGGATTGTATTATTATGAAGTAAGGGCTATAATATATAAGCTCTGAGAGTTGTTTAACAAATTCATAGAAAAGAGGATCTCAATGGATCTCGTCCTACATGTATTCTAACAACCTAACAATATACTAATTTAAGAATTTCGAGATTATTATTCCAACTCTTCCCCTTAACGGAGAAAATGATTCTTACAACACTTTAACTTTGTCTATCTGACCTTCATCAGCTCCTACACCCACTCAGATGCCTCTGGACTGCGCTCTTTCTCTTCGTCTTCTTCGAGCTTACCATTCAAGTCCTTTAAAGCATAAACGCTTCAAACCATCATTATTGCACTTGCACAATTGACAATATTGACAAACTCGTCCTGTCGGGGCTTCCGCAATAGAGCAGTCAAGTAATGAACCATCTTATGGACATACCTCCATCTGTCAGATATTTTTCTTTTGACTATCTGTCAGTTTGTAGAAAGCCAGTCTAAGTACATAATGTCTTCAAAAGTCACTTATACAAGGTGACTTACATCATAAGAACATTTGTTCTTGAAACCAGGGCTGCCAGCTTATATCAAGATACAAGAGTTCCTATTTTACATAAACACTTACATACATAAAACTTTAAACACACCACACATACATAAATATATATCAATAGAAAACAACAGAAAAGACAGGCAGTCCGTCTGGTGGCTCCTCCTTTATATCAATCCATAGCGGGATACCACATGCTAATTCACCAAAGGAAACATTTCTGATGGCCATTTGCCCAGGAGATGCAAGCAGGATTCTGATGTGTTACAAGTTGAACAAGTCCTTAATGAATGCAAGAGAAATTGACATAGGATTGGTTTCTTCCCACGCAAGTAGCGGATCATTGGCAGTATTAGCATATTAAAATCAGTAGCATATTGACATAACTTCCTCTATCACAAGGTGATTTTCACATAGTAATATGCAGATATTTCTTTTCATCTACAGCAGACCATTATCCGCTAATACAACAGACACTGTGGAAATGGACTAAACAACATAGAGAAAACAATAGACCATCGGCTCTCTTGGGCATGTTCTTTCCTCTGAACAATGAATAACACATGGGAACAAACTAAAAGACTTTAAGCAGCAAACACCGCACACATATTTACAAAGAATCAGTTTGTCAAGATTCGCATCTTCCTCAGCAGTTTTCTTTCCTCTAAATGGTGGCTCGCACATACAGGCACACTGGCTCCTCTCTGCAAAAATCCTTCTTTATACAAGCGCCACTTATTCTTTTATGATGGCAGAACTCTGCCCTCACTCTGCCCCACATCTCACGCCCTCTCGCCATAGCTCATCACAATCGGTGGCTCGTCCTCTGCTCAGGCTCAGATCAATGGTGGCTGGACTATTTCAATAGTGCCTCAATCTATATCTCCTCTTCTAGCGACACAGCTTCATATCCATGCAACAGCTCCTCTTTCTGATGGCATCTCTCTAGATGGCGTCTCACTCCTCTATGGCTCCTCCTATGCTCTGATACCAAATTGTGAATTTGGAAGTATTAAGCACACACTGAAATTACACACACGGATTGTATTATTATGAAATAAGGGTTACAATATATAATCTCTGAGAGTTGTTTAACAAATTCCTCGAAAAGAGGATCTCAATGGATCTCGTCCTACACATATTCTAACAAACTAACAATATACTAATTTAAGAATTTCGACATTATTATTCCAACTTTATGTTCGTTTACAATATTGAGGACTATGCTCTCATGCTGCTTAATCATTCAAGAACAAGGTCAAAATCCTGCTTCTATACTTATGCATTGTTGCTTGAATTTCATTCATATGAAACTCACTTCTTTGCTAAGTACAAGTATATTATATCATGTTGAGATGCTTCCATCTAGCTAGTTTAGCTTCAAAAACCAAATTAGAGCCTGTCTAAGACATGGACAACGAACAAGAATTAAAAGTAAAGTATTTTAAAATCAATTATTCCAAAAGGGAGTGTGGAAATCGTCAAGATTTTCACAATTCGAAAATTCTAAAATGAGCCATTCACCTGCTAACATGTTTACTCCTGCTTTTGCCAAATCGTCGGCCAAAAAATTTCTTTCTTTGTATACATGTTCAATAGAAACATTCCTTATAGAAGATTGTAATATTTTTGTTTCCTGTAATAGAGATTCTATGTATTCATTGTGTATTTTTTTCTTTCCTTAAATAACCAGTTCTTCACAATTACCTGTGAATCCTCGAAAATCTGAATGTCTTGCACTCCTTTTTCCACTGCAAGAACAAGCAATAACCTTAAAGCACTCAACTCTGCAAAGTTATTTGTACTTGTTCCTAACCCTGCTTTAAAGCTAAAGGTTAAAGTTTCATACATGAACATGATCCCCCCAGCTCCAAATAACTTCGGTTCACCTCATGCTGCTTCACCAAAAAAATCCCATGGAATGCTTTTGTTTATCTCTTCAATAGTCACATTTCTGATCCGGATATTCTTATTTTGTGGAAAGTAATTTAGAATAGCTAAAATTTGTGAAACACATTGAAAAGGTGAGACAAAAATATCTTCAAAGCAACGTTTATTTCTAGCAAGCCAAATGCCCTAGTTTATAATTAAGGGTAGGGATCATATATCCTCCTAATCTTGATTAGTACTCCAAGTTTTAAGACTTTCCTCCGTTGTAATACCATACCACTTTACTTCTGGATTCAATCTGTTATCAGTTTCTTTCCATACAACTTTAGTATAAGGGCACTCAACAGCCATATGAAGGTTAGTCTCTTTTGCTTCCTTGCAAAGAGAGCATCTCCCCAGGCCAAATATGTTTTTTCTTTGTAAAACATCCCACATCAAAGTTTTATTTAAAAGTAGAAACTACATGCACAATTTAGATTTAGACATATAGTTAAATTTCCATAAAGCCTTCCACCACCAAACAAAATTTTCACCTGTTTTTATCAAGATAACATAACCTGTTTTAGGGGTGTATATCCTTGTAGCTGAAAACATCCAAGCCAAGGAGTCTTCTTGATTTTGGATCCTTATGTTACTGTTTTTCAACTTTGATAAGAAAATTTTCCACAGCATATTATCTTCTCCTTGAAATCCAATTATCTCATCTGATAACCATCCTTGGGCCAAAATCATTGTGGTAGAATGGTTCACTATATTGTTAAGGAAAACATAATGTATTTCACGCAGATGAAGGATCATATGCTCAGAAAGTAGATGCCCATTTTCACTGCCTACCCACGGGTTCTCACAAAGCCTTATGCTAGATCCATTCCCCATCTTCCAGGAATCAGATTTCCGGCTAATAAATTGATATTCATTCTATGAATATTAAGTTATAACTTTTTTCCTAAGAAAACTAGATATTTTTAATATATTTTTTGTAATTATTTATTTCTAAAAAAATTAGAGTATATTTTTTCATACAATACTAAAAAAAACTCTTCTTAATCTCTACGAAATTATAAAATATAAACATCTATCCATATACCTTTTTAATATCAAAATTCAAAAATATTTTGATTAAGTTCAATTGCAGAAAAACTGTGATCTGACAAGTTCAGTTTTTCAATGATTTCATATTTGAGTTATTACATTGGACTAAACCAAGTTTGCATTATACCGATGCTTTGGATAAGGTATCACCGTGAATGTGACCATTGACATGTGTCGAAGTTATTATTTCAAAACACTCTAGCAACATTTAGGATATTGACTTGAAAGGCCATGAGAGTGACTAAATGTAGTCTAAAATCCTTTTGCATCCATTTAATAATTAACTTGGACTAAACTATGATTTGTAAAAAAAATTCTCCAAGTTATTTTGAATAGATTTTTTCATTAATCAATATATCGGCCTTTTGGCATCACATTCAGGGATCAAATTTGAAGGGTGGGGTCCCATTTCACTTTGAAGGGCTATGACATATTGAACCCTTTAATGATGCTATGTAAAAATAAGTCATTCTTTTTATTTGAAAATGTACTAGTACATCAAAATTTCAATGTTTACTTACGTAGTGAAGTCGAGAGGCTTTATTTTGCAGTGGATATAGCAGCACTGAACATTATATATGTCATATAACATGTAACCATATTTTTCCCCAATCTAGCGGCTCGGTCTCTAGGCCACTATGCTACCTTTGCCATCTTAGCATTTTCCCAAATTGATATTGCCTCTTAAACTTTTAACCAATATAATAATACAGTTAACTTGCTAACACCATTCCAATCCAACTTTCATCCTTACAACCAAAATTAATACTATTTTACTCTTTCATGATCTGCTTGAACATGAGGAATTTATTAGTGAAACATAAATTAGGAGACACATAGAAAATCCACTTTCAAGATGTTCAGTGTGAATTGCCATAACTAAATTTATAGATCTTTTTTTTTGCATCAGCTACAGTTAGCTTGCTATCCCAATTCCAAACCAACTTTTGACCAGTATAATAATGTTTAATACCTCTTAAAATGGGTTCCTAGGCTGCTTCAAACACTACAAGCTCGATGAAGAATTGGGTTCTTCAACTCTTCTAAAAGCAACATGATGCTTATTCTTGGAAAAGTTCAATCTTTGTGAATCACTAATGTTCTTCAAACTAATATAAATTCTAGCCTTTGTCAATTCCGATGAACACATTGTATATATATTACTTTGTAAATGTTTATTTTTTATAATATTTTTTTTATTTTAAAAGGATACTTGTCAACTCAAGGATGAGCTTAAGGAGTTACACATCCACCTAGTGAACAATAGAATGTACCTCTTCCGTACAATGAAAGAAGTATTATCGAAACTTTATGTGGTCTTTGAAATTTTCTTCCTCATCCTGTCTTGTCTTAGACTTCTTCACTGAATTTAGAGACCATAAAGACTAATATTTTTATGAATTGAAATTTTTATTCGTATCCAATACCATTTACACAATAATGACCCTCATTTTCATTTACATCGTTTTCCTATATTCTGGTAAGCTTGCATAACAGAAAGGAACACATAAAAGGATAGCACCGACATGAGACTACAGAGAAAGGATAAAAGTAACACCGGGGACCTTCAAATTTCATATTTACAGGTATTCATAAAGGATTTCCTCCTCCCACCATAAAAAAAATCTGGCATTATCTGTTATTCACACAGTTTTCAAAGTAATTTTTCTGTTTTTCCCACTCTTTTCTTTTATTATTCACATTGGTTCTGTCATTCGCATGAACGCTAAATATGCTTAATTTATTATTATGATTCTGTTATGAATGCCTAATTTATTAGTGTAAGTGAAATATTTTCACTAAAATGTATACTCGATATATTAGTACATATCCATTCCCACTGTTTCCTGTTATTCACGTTTTGTATTATGACAGGTTTTTGTATATTCACCGCCTATGCACTATATTAAAAATAACAAATATAAGTTTAAAAAAAAAACTGACAAATATAAGTTTAAAAAAAAAACTGACAAATATAAGTTTAAAAAAAAAATTATTGTCCCTTTAGTGGTGGTCCTTGGGAGACCAGAACAAACACCTTAACAAAAAGAATAATCAGTTTTAACATTTTTTTACATTAATAAGTATGACTACACATAAATTTCAGAATCTAGGACTAGAATTAGTGGAAAGGAATATAATATGATCTTCAAGTATTAGTAACGAGAATAAATAACCACCCTCTTTTAAATAGATAAAATTAAATAAATCAAAAGTCATAATGAATTCAGTTTTATTTTATTTTGTTAAAATTATGAAATAAATAGTGTAAAGTAGTAAGATGATTATAATTATGACATATAGTTACTTCAAAGATTGTAATTTATCTTAAAAAATTTCTTATAAACTTAAACTAATTTAATAATCAATAATTTGTTTAATAGAAATGAGAAAAGGATTTTATATATATATAACAAAAGTATAGATCGCTTGCATGACATTAAAGGGAATTCAAAATGAGAACAAAACATAATAGTTCATACTACTTCGTGCTCATACATATTATAAAAAAGTTATTTTTACCAGGTCTTATATCGCTTCTTCTAACACTGTAAGTCCTAATAAATTAACCACATAAGTAATGACAAAAACAATGGCAAAAATTGACAAGGGGGGCTGAAAGCTTCATTTCTAGGGTTGCTCGGATGCAATTTCCAGTTGAAGTGCATATTTCTTCCATCAGGGAGGCTTCTTCTTGCCTAAGTTGTGGGTCGATGTTTCCCTTTCCTAAACCTTCCATCTCGACCTTAATTTTTCCAAGCATATCTTTCAGCTAAACAAAGCGAGCTTCATTCCTTTCGTTTGTTGTCATGCTTTGCTCCCGAAACCTTTTGTTCATGTCAACAATGGCCTTCCATATCTCTCTGTGATGAGAGGACTAAGTCCTTTCCATCTCCTGGAGCTTACGCCGAATATCCTCAACCTCACTAGCCTGAAACTGAGTGCTTCCTTCTATATTATCGATGCAAGAGTCAATGCAGGAGATATCTACAGAAATTCTTATGTCTTCTTCCATAACAATCGTTGAAACCTCAAAGATGCACCTCAACATTTTCTTATAATATGTCATATTATTTTTCATGTGGGCTGGTGCAAGGTAATGATACCCAATTATGACACGTTAGTTGCAATGACATGCTGGAAAAACAGAAATATTATCATTAAAATGAATTATTAGAGGTACCTACAAAACTTTTTCAAATTAGGTGTAAGAAGATGAAACGTAGAATGACGGATGA
This sequence comes from Larix kaempferi, assembly GCA_027924585.1. Taxonomy (NCBI): domain Eukaryota; kingdom Viridiplantae; phylum Streptophyta; class Pinopsida; order Pinales; family Pinaceae; genus Larix; species Larix kaempferi. Next base: position 53,071,862 of record BSBM01000073.1, read on the forward strand.
CCTTCCGGAATATATAACTTTTATTTATGGAAGCGTGGTATAACCACCCCAAAATGTCATTATTTTAATATTGGTATGTTATTTTTTCTCTAAAACATAATGCACATGTTTTAGTTGAGCCACCTGTTTGTTATGTAAATTGTCAATTTATGAGGAAAAAAATATGTAGAGGCGTAAGCAATAGAAGAATCTTGTGCGGGGCTATTTTTCCAAAATTTTAAAAGTTAATTTTATATTTTTTAAATTATGAAAGTCAGTGAAGCCTTAAAACGACATGGTAGAGTGTTGGTCCACCATATCATGGCCTGAAAATAATCAAAAGTTTTAGGCCAAATAAACGACCTATGTTTTTTACAAATTTGACATGAGTGCAGTTAAAAATTAATTAAAAATAGAAAACAAAAACCGATCTATTCAAAAACTATATAGTTAGAATATGCACACAGAGCTCAACAAGTGTGTGTAATTTCATCTGCAGTGCACCAGTGGAGCATATGCGGAACTAGGTGTGAAAAACATGAAGTTGCAGCATTTGATGTGTTATGCCATGTATCAAACCGAGCCTCAAGGTTTGGCAATCCGGAGCAAATTCCAAGCCTGCAAGGGCACCAAAAACAATTTGAATACAGAGACGTGTGCATGCAAATACGAGCACGCGTGCCTAAGAGCGCACATGCGTAGATGCGTGCACGCGTTGTTTAATATCCTTTGTGAAGGGGATACATAAAGTTTACAAAGGAAATTAAAGAAAACATACAAAGGGATACGTAAAGTTGAAAAATGAAATTAAAGAAAACATATAATTTGCAATGAAAAAATAATAGGATGGTAATAAACTACACTTCTGTCGTCCATTTTCAACTGCACTTCAAGCTTGAAGGTGGTAGCCTTGGGACTAGACATAGGTCGTAGGTTTGAATCTCCTCAGTTCAGTTCGATGATGAACAAGATGATGATGATGATGGATATGTTGATGAGGAAGGGGGAGATGAAAATGATGGTGAAGAGGAGCACAATGATGATGATGAGGATGAGGATGATGATGAGGATGAGAATGATGATGGTAATGATGATGATGATGGTGATGATGATGTTGATGATGATGGTGATGGGGATGATGATGATGATGGTGATGATGATGAAGATGTTGATGATGATGACGATGGTGATGCAGATGATGAAGATGATGATGATGATGGACAAGTTGATGAGGAAGGGGGAGATAACAATGATGATGAAGATGAGAATGATGATGAGGAGGAGGAGGAGGATGATGATTATGGTGAGGATGATGATGATGGTGATGATGAAGAGTAGGACGATGATGAGGATGATGGTGATGAGGATGATAACGATGATGGTGATGGTGATGATGATGACATGATGATGATGATGATGACATGATGATGATGATGATGATGATGATGATGAGGATGAGGATGATGATGATGATGATGATGATGGTGATGAGGATGATGGTGATGATGGTGATGATGATGAAGATGATGACGATGGTGATGATGATGAAGATGTTGATCACGATGATGATGATCATCATCATCATCATCAACACTATCATCCTCATCATCACCATCATCATCATCACCATCACCATCATCATCATGTCATCATCATCACCATCAATTTCATCATCCTCATCACCATCATCCTCATCATCATCATCATCATCGTCCTCCTCTTCATCCTCACCATCATCATCATCATCCTCACCATCATCATCCTCACCATCATCATCCTCATCCTCATCCTCATCATCATCGTTCTCATCTTCATCATCATCGTTGTCATCTCCCCCTTCCTCATCACCATCATGATGATGATGATCTTCATCATCATAACCATCATCCTCATCATCATCATCGTCCTCCTCTTCATCATCATTGTCATATCCCCCTTCCTCATCAACATCTCCATCATCATCATCATCATCATCTTCTTCATCATCATCATCCTCATCACCATTATCATCACCATCACCATCATCCTCATCATCATCATCCTCATCACCATCATCATCACCATCACCATCACCATTTGCATCACCATCGTGATGGTGATGTTGATGGTGATGTTGATGGTGATGGTGATGGTGATGGTGATGAGGATGATGGTGATGAGGATGATGATGATGTTGGTGATGATGATGACCACGATGATGATGATGATCTTCATCATCATAACCATCATCCTCATCATCAACATCGTCCTCCTCTTCATCATCATTCTCATATCCCCCTTCCTCATCAACATCTCCATCATCATCATCATCATCTTCATCTTCATCATCATCATCATCATCTTCATCACCATCGTTATCATCCTCAACATCTTCATCATCATCACCATCATCATCATCTTGTTCATCATCATCATCATCAGCATCATCATCATCTTCATCACCATCGTCATCATCATCAACATATTCATCATCATCATCCTCATCATCCTCATCGTCCTCATCATCATCATCATCATCATCGTCCTCCTCTTCATCATCATTGTCATCTCCCCCTTCCTCATCAACATCTCCATCATCATCATCATCATCATCCTCATCCTCATCCTCATCATCATCCTCATCATCATCCTCCTTCTCTTCATCATCATTGTCATCTCCCCCTTCCTCATCAACATATCCATCATCATCATATATCATCATCACCATCGTCATCATCATCAACATCTCCATCACCATCACCATCATATGATGATGGATATGTTGATGAGGAAGGGGGAGATGACAATGATGATGAAGAGGAGGACGATGATGATGATGAGGATGAGGATGATGGTGATGGTGATGAGGATGATGATGGTGATGACGACGATGATGATGGTGATGATGATGATGGTGATGAGGATGATGATGATGATGGTGATGATGATGATGATGATGAAGATGTTGATGGGGAAGGGGGGGATGACAATGATGATGAAGAGGAGGACGATGATGATGAGGATGATGGTGATGAGGATGATGATGGTGATGGTGATGATGATGATGATGATGATGATGATGATAATGAGGACAACGATGATGAGGATGATGAGGATGATGATGATGGTGATGATGATGATGATGATGACATTGATGATGATGGTGATGATGATGATGATGATGATGATGATGATGAGATGATGAAGATGAGGACGATGATGATGATGATGATGATGATGATGATGGAGATGTTGATGAGGAAGATGATGATGATGGAGATGTTGACAATGAAGGGGGAGATGACAATGATGATGGAGATGTTGATGATGATGATGGTGATGGTGATGGTGATGGCGATGAAGATGATGATGATGATGATAATGATGAAGATGATGATGACGGAGATGTTGACGAGGAAAGGAGAGATGACAATGTTGATGAAGATGTTCATGATGGTTATGCACGGGGGGTTCACTCAGTGAACTTGTTACATAAAACGATCGTTCGTGGGATATTAAAGACTATCCCTAATTTCACTAAATATTGGAAAATGCCTCCTAAAATTGTATTGTTGAACCCCCCTCCCAATATACCTTTCCAATTAAGAAAACCCCTATTTTCACCATATATTGTAGGTATCCATTTTTATCAACCCATTTTTAATATCCCCTTTATAACATATTATCAAGGTGTAACAAACAGGATCCTTAATGCATCTTAGTATAATGCTAAAGAAAATAGTAGTATAATGCCTACAATGATCCCACTATGATTGCAGGGGTGACTGATGAATTTGTAGGATTGGATAGTGGAAGACCCAATGAAATAGTAATGGGGAAGGTAAAATGAGTAAAAGGAAACCCGTCAAGAGATCAATGCAACAAAGAATGTAAAAGACAGATAGTCCAATAGTCAGTGCAATGCTTAGAAAATATGAGAATTATAGATGTTTCAAACCACAACCTACCAATCTACCAACATGGTTGACTCTTGGGAAAGCATTATACAACAAGTCGACATCGATAGTGCTAGGTGGGGAAGACCAGGACAGTTAGACGACTAAAGTGAGAAGAAAAGGGATTCTAGGGATCTGAGGCTTGAATGGAATGAAAAAACGCAAAGAAAAAATGAAAAGAGATGCCATTTTCTTACATCCCATCCATCACAAAGGCAAGCCACCTTCCAACCTCAAAGAACTAGTGGTTTCTCTAAGAACTAGGAACTGAATTGTAGCTCATAACTTCTAAGAATTACCATTCTTCTTCTAAATAAATCCTTCTAGAAACAAATTTCATAAACTCAAAGCCAAATGGAAATTAGATGTCTTTACAAAATTCCTTGTTCAGTTCTTTTAAGGAGAACCAACTATTAATTATTATTTTCCCATAGTTTTTCTTTTATTCAAAGAAGCTTATTGTATTAAAATAATAAATACAAAATATAATAATGTCAGACAAAGGGTCTATTAGACATTGTTTATTTACTAAGGGTAACAATATAAAGTCATATTATAATGTTATGACGTTAAGATATAATATTAGAATATAAAGTGCAGTTATATGTTGTAAATAATGTAGTATTAAGACATGACATGTAATAAAGAGATTAGTTGAGTGGTTTCTAAGTAGAATAATGAAACTTGCTACATATATGTAAAGCACTTTTATATGTAATTTTTAAAACATTAAAGTAATTCAATCTTTCAATTTCTCATCTTGGTCTCTTCGTATATTCGATATCTTATACCGATATTTCATTAACATGTTATCACATCCATGTCAATGAGTGTGGCATTGGGTCATATCATAAATTTTGTTTGACGCACACTGCACAGAGAGAAACATCAATAGTACATCAAAATTGGAAAGAGAGAAAATGAGGGCAAACATGTTCCTAAGGAAAATGTTTAGGAACGAATTGTCTAATTTATTGGCAAAGTATTTCATAGTTAATATTTGAATGTTACAGTGATTATTTAAATGGAAGAGGCATATATAAGCAAACCAGATCACAATCTACGGCAAGCCCTAACATCAACACATACAAATGTCCTCATTTAGACACGACAAGCAATATGTTGACACATCCAAAGGCCCCATCGATAGATACAAAGGCCCTAATTCGTAGACCACAAAATCAATGGTAGAGATGACGGAGAAACGGTGAGAGAAGGCCCATCGCGGTGATAAATAGCAATGCCATAAAAATTTGACATAATTAAGGCGCTCTGAGCCCACATATCAGTGTTAGAGAGAAGAGAAGAGACCAGTCCACAAAGACAATTAATAATTTCACCATTGAATTTGATGTTGAGTAGATAAGATTGAGGAACAAAAGTCGCAAATACTAGCATGCAATCAAAGCACTAGGGTTTCCTTGCAGCTAGATGAAGAATTATCTCCGTGGAAGTAAATAAAATTCCCTAGAAGATAGTCGGTTAGGAAGAAACGCGAGTGGAGATAAATATTTAAAATCTTGCTACACAACCTGTAAGGCTACACCGAAGAAGAAGTCTAAACCAACTATTTTTGTTGTATTACATTTTCACAGAAATAAAATTCTAGCCCTTTTTTGATGGGTAAAGTGTCATGTGAAACGTGTAAATTCTTATTACTTAACAATGGTATTGCTATCATGATTTAAATATATAAATGAATAATGATTGCAACTTGTAATATACAACTCCATAACAAAGGGGATATCGGAGAGGATCATCATATCCAGATGGATAGCACACTTCTTTGAATTATGATAACAAAAAAAAAAAAATTGGCAAAATATGGAAAAATTATAACCAAATAGAAGAAAAGACATTCATTTGGAAAGGGACAGTAGTGAGTTTTTGGATATCAGGAGAGGACCCTTTCCAAGAACAAAAAATTGGCTGTTGCACCTATAGAAGACATCAAGAATTACCAAATAGGCATCATAACAGTTTTTCTCCTTATAAGACAGTAGGAATAAAGATTAGAATTACCTGATAAATTTGAAGTACTCTCGGGGGTCTCCAAACACCACTTTCCTTTGAACTTCCGAAAAGGATCAACGTCTTTCCTCTCTAGTTAGTCGAAATGTCTCTGCTTTGCCCCTCTACCGAGTTGAAATATTTACCCTTTGAACAAGAAATGAATTTGCAATGAGTTCATTGCTATTAAAAATATTCAACCATTGCTATTGTGCACAGAGTAAATGAGGAAAATATTTTTAAATATATTAATTTTTTTACATATTACCTTAAATTTGTCTTCGTCTTGCAAATAATGAAACATTTTTCTAGTGTAGAACAATAAACTCCATTTCAGAAGACTAAGGAAGTAGTAGTGAGAACAACAATGGATGCAATAGAACAACAATGGACGCAACACATAGCAATATAGAACGCTCAGAACAACAACAGTGGACGCAACATAGAACAATATAGAATGCTCAGAACAACATTGGATGCGACACAAAACAACAAAGTCTGTAACATTGAGAAAGCTTGGAATGAAACTGGAGAACATAAACAAAATCAAATAAAAATGATAACCGTACTCCAAGGTGGATTGATCGAATCCAAGTGAATTGATGGTATAACAGGTGATATAAATTCTACTAAATGCAAAAACACTACCTCCAATGTTTATTTATTACACCTGACAACATTTGCTGATTTTTCATTTTTTAACATAAAATATGATTTCCTATTATAAATACTCAGCATAACTGGCATATCCAACCAAAAAATCTATCAAAGTTCTACAATAACAAATCGCCGATTTTCATGAATGTTGAATAATTTCTATAAAAGTTCTACACAGATAGCGGATTTCAAATTTTATTTTTTTAAGCACAAAGCATTGCATCACTACATTACTATGTACTTCATGCTTTAAATGTTGAAAATGACCGGTAACGTTATAGAGATATGGGATTTTTAATTTTAATTCTTTTCAATCATCAATAAATGAATTCAGACACATGACACATTTATGTTTATTTAATTGTTATTAATTTTTTAAGTTTTTTTAATTTCTTACAATTACCTTTATAACTAGGTAAAAATGATCACATCAAGTTAACCATCCAATAATAATTTGAAATTTAAATTTCAAAATAATAAAAAATGATTTTTTAGTTTTTAAAATATTGAATTTACTTTATATATTTTACAAAAACTTTACAAAGAATAGATAAATGAGATTCATGTATTTTAGATTAATTAAAAGTCAATCTAGTCCGAAAATAGACTGTTATATACCTGCAGTTCAATTGTTGAGTAGAAAAATTGAACCTCCATAAAAATTGTGTAGGTTGATTTACACATCTATGTGGTAGATGCATGGAGTAGCACCACAAACATTTCCTTCTGAGTTGGACTGCAAGTGGTATAAAATAAATAGCAAACTATTTAGGCCCTAGAAGCAAATCAATGGGTGACAAAAGATGATGGGAAAATTGCTTGCACCATAAAAATGTGATCCTCAACAACCGAATGGAGGCACATATCACATTAAATTATTCAAAAATACCCGGAATTTAAAAGGATATATCACATTTATGAATGTAGACACAATTGACTAGGAATTTAAGAGCACATCTCATAAAGGGGCAGATCACATTTATGAATTTTGTTATTTTCTTTTCATTTTTTACTACCCATTTTCATAGGCTTGGGGCCAATGAAATCTTAGATAAACCCCATCCATGACAAAAATTATTCTTACAAAAAATTCTTAACAAGTTCAATGTTTTTTTAAAAATATAAATTATTTGAGAAAAGTGAAAACAATAGTTTCTGCCTATGGCAGGGACATATAATTTTGGAAACTCGTTGATGGATTATCCATGAGTTTCGAAGATTAAAATCGATAAATTATCGAAATATGTTGATAGAGTATTAATGAGTTTTGAAAGATTATGGTTTGATAGATTCACAAAACATATTGGAAAGTGAGATGTGTCTCTCTCATGGGAAAAAAATATACACCCCGCAGCAGAGTAATAAATGTTTTATGGGTTGAGATATATACCCTTAGATATGTGTTTGGATATATGTAGTCTAGATCTGACTGTATATATCCCAGTTCATAAAACTTTCATTACTTTGTTGTGGGTGCATATTATTTTTCCTCCTTGATGTGACCATGGAAAATAATCGAAATTTCACTAATAGAATATCGGCGAGATCCATAGGTACATGGACCATGTCTTAGAATCCATTAATATTTCTATCATTGAAATTGTAGAGACATGGCAAGAGAAATGGTCAAACTTCACTCATGAATTCATCGAAATATTCTTAAAACATGCAAACAACATTTTGAAAACATGTCTATAGGTATTGGTGAGATTTTAAAAATATGATAAAACATTTGAAATATTATTTAGATAATTATGAAAAAAAAGAGGGTTTGAATGTTGAGACCCAACTTGAAAGCACCATCGACGTAATTTAAAAACTATAACAAGATATCTCTTAAACGTCATCGATGGGCCATTGACAACGTTCAGAAGATGAGAGAATATTTTTGAAAACACAATGATAGATTTTTGACTCAATTCTAAAGAACAATTTCAAAAGGATGCTAACAAGACTGTAGGTGAAATCCTAGAGATCCAATTAAATTTATTTAAAAAAAGTTGATGGTACAGAAATTAGTAAGATCTAACAAACCAAGACGAAAATTCCTAATAAGAAGCTCAAACTTAAATATGAAAAAAAATATAACATCAATTCAAACCAAGCCTAAACTAGCTATTAAATGAGGATTGATCAATGTTACACCCAAAATCTACTCATCATTAGATTCAGTGTATACACCCCTGAAGATACTTGGACTAATAATCATCCAGGGAGGGTTTGTATTCATTTGTGCTAGGTTTTGAAGGGTCGTCGCAGGTTGCACACTAGCAACATGCGACGTCGCAATCTGCTCCACTACAGGGTGCGACGAGGTCTGTTAATGGGAAGAATAGCTTATTCGAGATCCTTCTCGAAACTTGCTCATTTGGGGGCTTATCCCGGACCTCTAGGAGAGCTGGTATTCGACCCCTAACTCTTTGGGAAGATCCCCTATCTCTCTCCTACCCTTCCTCAACCTATCCTATCCATACCCTATCCATTTAGTCCTATATAAGTGAGGCTCACTCCCATACCAAAGGGAGGAAGGCTATGGTATCTACATGCTGGTGAAATCTATCTTGGGAGGAAGCCTATAGTGCTTACATGATGGGAAATCTCTCTTAAGACACCTTCACTCACCTCTTGGATAACTCATACTTCTTTGGAAGAACATGGAAATTGGCTTGGTCGGAGAAGGGCTTCTACGTTAAGTCTCTGGTTGTAGTCCTATATCTCTATCTTGTACTCCTCTATTTACAGTAATACAAATGCTTTCCACAAATATTGTTCTTATGTGTAATGATGTTGTGTTGTTTACCTGCTTAATTTTTTACATAGATCTCTTATTGTATAGATGCTCTTTACTCGTTTCTCTTTTCTGTGTCTTGACAGGTCTTGCAGCTTGGATCTGACGACCATGGGACGTGGAGCAACATTTGAGAGAAAGGATAGCGAATCAAAGAGGTAAGACATCTAGCACTTGATCCTTAAGTAGATCTAGGAAACGTGTTTGTAGTTTTTTCTATTTGTTCTAGACTCGCATTGAGCTAGGGAGATCCTACTCGTGCCCGCTCGAGTGGATTGTCCGATAACAAATCTGGCAACCATACCGGGGACATTTACAAACCTCTGGGCATCATGTTGGAAAGGAACCCGTCAATGGCCCTTAACATATGAGCATAATTCCCCTTCTATGTCAAGCTCGTTAAAAAATGAAATAGGTTCCCATGAGCATAGTTCTAATCTTGTGTCAAGCTCATCAAAAAATGAAACATATCCTTTCCCTTTGAGTCGAGTCTCCTCGTAGACTTAGTACCTGAACCTTCTTTTCACCCGCCTATGCCTTAGGCAGATGAAATGAAGCTTGGGGGCATGTTTTCAACCTCTGGAAGTTACGTTGAAGTCAACTCGATCGCCTCTCCACACCATGTTGGAGCTAAGTCACTTACTTCTAGAAATCATGCTGGGGGCATGCACCAACCTTTGGATTTCATGACGGGAAGAAATCCGCCATTGGGAACATTTTCGAGCATACTTTCCTTTTTTAGGTTTCCAGCCCATTAAACCATGAAAATTATCCCGAGCATAGTTCATTTTCTGTTACAAGCTCGTTAAAAAATGAAGCAGACATCATGAGCATTCTTCCAACCTATCTTCGAGCTCGTTAAAAATAGTAAGATAACATTTGAGCTTACTTTTCACCTTTTTTCGTGCTCTGGTTGAAACATGAAAAGTGGTTTGAGCTTAGTTTTTACTTTTTCATGCTCTGGTTCAAACATGAAAAAGATTCTGAGTGCTTTTGATACCATTCTCATGCTCGTTAAAAATTTGAGTTAAAAAGGTGTGTCTAACGAGTATAGGTTTATCACTTTATCCGGCCTCGCTAGACTATTTACGGAAAAGGAACTGTGCCGAGTTTACTTTTTCCTTTGTCATACTTGGTCATCAACGATGACAAAGTTGTTCATGGAGTCCTTTTAAGCTCTTTTCAGACTCCCTAAATAGGAAAAGATTGCCAAGCGAACTTGATGCTTTCACGCTTGTAAAAGCATTTGAATGATTGTCTTCTGGTGATAGTTTACCCCTTTTTTCGGACCAGGAAGCACTATTTACAAAAAAGGTATACTCCAGCCAATCATGACTGGAAGAGTCCTCTCTTGCGTTGTTTTACCCTTTTTCGGGCGATGAGGCTAACTTTACGAAAAAGGACCGTCGGAATCTTCTTTAGTTCTTTTCAGACTCTCTAAACATGAAATGACGACCGAGTTTACCTTCTATGGACTCGTTAAATCCTCACATTGAAGGACCCGTCATGGGATGAATCCCTCCTATCCCAGGTTCGGAAAATATTTGGGATTGGACTCATTTATGAGATGAGCTATACTGAGCATCTGGTTACCCTCATCAAGCTCATAAAAAACACATGAGACACTCATCATTCATGATGGGGAAAAAGGAAAGTGTTTGTGTTACATACCTTAGTGGCAGTATATAGTCATTCTTGAACATGGCACTCATCTGCATTTGCATACAGTACTTGGGTCATCTATTTGTTTATGAGTCCCCGCTTACTTTCTGAGTCCTGTTACTCCTCTGAGTCATTCAGAGAAATCTTCCATCATCAATTGCATTAGAAGTTTGTGTCATTGTCATTATGTCAATACTGCCAAGTCATGCCATGCCCATGTTCAAGAACACATTCACCATCTATCAGTTGCAGTCAGTATACACGTCATCATGTCGTTGTTACTTTGAGTCAATCGCACATGTTACTGTAGCATCTGATCCACTCTACACATCTTTTGTCGTGTTTCGTGTTGATTGATGGGGGATTCATCATGGCCCTCCTTCGACGGGTTCATCCTTGTCAACTTCAACTCATCATCCAAGGATTGAATCTAGAAACTAGTCGAGTACCTTGGCCCTGCATGCCTCAATGGCAGGTTACCTTGCTTTCATCATGAGTTTACATCATTGACTCTTGATTGAAAGATTTCATCTTGCGTTCGACTTCAACCCATTTATTCACGCTTGATGATATGTACTGTGATACCTTGGGAATCATTGACATTAATGGTGATCTCCCTCGCACTTGTTAACGGTTTACATCAATGATTGGTAATCAAGTGGTTTCTACCATGTTCGACGTCAATACATTTGTAATCACATGGATAGATTCGTATCATTGCTGGTTCAACTTGAAGACCCTGGGGAGTCATTTTTACCCAGGTTGCGATGGAGTTTGTATTGAGTCATATTACCTGGATACACTTTTGTATTGGTCGTGGCTATGTTATCATCTCATCATGGATCTACGCTTGTGTTTAGTAGCCATGATTGTGTTCAGTCGGTCATTACTACCATGGATCTGCAATGTATTGGTCGGCTGCCATGTTGCACTTCATATGAGATTGTCAGTTCAAAGTTAGTTGTACTGCAGCAGTGTCCTTCATCCGACAAGTCTTTTGCCATTATTTCTATCAAAGCATTTCACCTATACATCCTTAACAACTTCATGCTTTGGGGGGCATTCTGTTACACCCAAAATCTACTCATCATCAGATTCAGTGTATACACCCTTGAAGATACTTGGACTAATAATCATCCTGGGAGGGTTTGTATTCATTTGTGTTAGGTTCTGAAGGGTCATCGCAGGTTGCACACTAGCAACATGCGACATCGCAGTCTGCTCCACTACAGGGTGCGACGAGGTCTGTTAATGGGAAAAAATAGCTTATTCGAGATCCTTCTCGAAACTTGCTCATTTGGGGGCTTATCCCTGACCTCTAGGAGAGTTGGTACTCGACCCCTAACTCTTTGGGAAGATCCCCTATCTCTCTCCTACCGTTCCTCAACCTATCCTATCCATACCCTATCCATTTAGTCCTATATAAGTGAGGCTCACTCCCATACCAAAGGGAGGAAGGCTATGATATCTACATGCTGGTGAAATCTATCTTGGGAGGAAGCCTATAGTGCTTACATGCAGGGAAATCTCTCTTAAGACACCTTCACTCACCTCTTAGAGAACTCATACTTCTTCGGAAGAACATGGCAATTGGCTTGGTCGGAGAAGGGCTGCTACGTTAAGTCTCTGGTTGTAGTCCTATATCTCTATCATGTACTCCTCTATTTACAGTAATACAAATGCTTTCCACCAATATCGTTCTTATGTGTAATGATGTTGTGTTGTTTACCTGCTTAACTGTTTACATAGATCTCTTATTGTGTAGATGCTCTTTACTTGTTTCTCTTTTCTGTGTCTTGACAGGTCTTGCAGCTTGGATCTGACGACCATGGGACGTGGAGCAACATTCGAGAGAAAGGATAGCAAATCAAAGAGGTAAGACATCTAGCACTTGATCCTTAAGTAGATCTAGGAAACGTGTTTGTAGTCTGTTCTATTTGTTCTAGACTCGCATTGAGCTAGGGAGATCCTGCTCGCGCCCGCTCGAGTGGATTGTCCGATAACATTCAAGGCCAGTAATCTAAAGAGACTTCCATCGAGATTATCATTGGTACACTCTTATCAGATTTATGAAAAACTTAGGATCATAAGAAATATCAAATAAAATG
>BSBM01000073.1:53087500-53162500 GCA_027924585.1 Larix kaempferi
TCATCCTCACCACGATGATGATGATGATGATGATGATGATGGTGATGATGGTGATGATGAAGATGATGATCACGATGATGATGGTGATGATGATGGTGATGATCATGATGATGATGATCATCATCATCATCTTCATCATCATCACCATCATCCTCATCATCATCATCGCCGTTGTCCTCCTCTCCCCCATCATCATCAAACCCTCCTCACATCATCATCATCATCGTCCTCATCTCCCCCTTCCTCATCAACATCTCCATCATCATCATCATCATCATCATCATCATCATGGAGATGACAATGATGATTAAGAGGAGGACGATGATGATGATGAAGAGGATGGTGATGATGATGAAGATGATGTTGATGATGATGATGATGGAGATGTTGATAAGGAAGGGGGAGATGAAAATGATGATGAATATGATGATGGTGCTGAAGATGAAGACCCTCCTCCTCATCATCAAATCCTCCTCACATCATCATCACCATCATCACCATCACCATCATCATCATCAACATCTCCATCATCATTGTCATTTCCCCCTTCCTCATCAACATCTCCATCATCATCATCATCATCTTCATCACCATCACCATCACCATCATCATCAACATCTTCATCATCATCAACATCTCCATCATCATCATCATCATCTTATATCCTCATATCCAAAATTAGACAAGCTCCATATGGTGATGAAAACAATTTAGATGATGCTGATGAAGATGAAGATGATGATGACATTTAACCCCATAACTTTCCTATAATCCCTATAACCTTTAACTCTTAATCTACAATCCTTATAACCCTAACCCCAAAACCCCTAAACACCTAGAAGCACTTAAATGCACTTAGGGATTATGGGTTAGAATAGGGCCTAAAGGCTTTTATGGGGGAGGGGCTGTAGGAATAAACTGACACATTTAGATTTGTTGGGTAATAAATGCAGTGAACGTTACCCACCGAACTATACAACGTTCAGTAGGGACGTGCATGCGCTAGCAGCGCGCACGCGCTCCCTGGCGCGTGCGCATCCATGCTGAACATGAAATTTAGAAAATCACCCATGCTCTTCTCCCGCATTTTCTCCCTGCTTCATCGCATTTTGTTCGTTGTTTTCACGCACAATTCGACAAGCATTAACATTTTAGATTGAATCCATACACTATTTGGTGCTTCCTTGACCATTTGGATAGAATACACAACATTTGGGGTTCTATTTGGCTCTTTAGATTGAATACATACCTCTTGGGCTCTATTTGGATCATTTGAGTGAATACACAACAATTGGACTCTATTTGGCTCCTTGGATTGAATTCTCATGCTACTTGGACACACATGAACTCTTCTTACATATAGTGGACACATCAAAAAATCATTTTACATTTGAAGCAAAGAGCAATCATAATCCTTGAGGTATGGTGACAATTTTATCTTGTTAAATGTATTTTAGTCTTCATTCACTTGTTTGAATGGCATCTATTTTGGTTTTTCCTCATGAATTGTATGATAGATCTATTTTAGTCTTCTTAATCTTCAACATAGATAATAAAAACATCTTACCAAAAAAAACTACAACATGCACCAAGAAATGCTTTCAACCTTTCGTGAAGATAATAAAAAAAAAATACTTGCATCACCACCAATAACATTTCATAATCACATTCCTCCATCTAGTAGACAAACATTTGTTGAATTCCTCACGGTTTCACTACAACAACTCACACAAACACCTAAAGAATTGAAAACTTTTAGTCTTTTGCGACTATTTTCCCTCATCCATACCATGAAAATGAAGTGAGTAGGAGCTTCTCCCTTGTAGGGAATTTGCTCCTACTAACATCCCATACCACCATCCAATACTATCCTATTGATTTCCTAGAGGTGTTGTTGTAGTTATATGTAGGGCATTCCCAATAGCTTTTAAGATTATATGAAAACATTCTCACTAGATGTTTTTGTACATAATCATTGCTACATCGAGCTTTAATAATCATGCACATCGAGTTTTAATATCTTATTTGTTGTTCATTCTTGCAGGGGTGATATTTTTGTTTTTTTTTAAACGCATTGAATATGGGAAACAGACTTAATAATAAGAGAAATTCTAGAAGGAGGGAGTTGCCCCTTGAAAAGGCCCATGAGATAAGAGAAAATGCCAGGTTGTACATGCAAAACTGTAGAAATCAAAATGTTAGTGCCTTAGATCCATCAACAAGCAATGACGAAGTGGTTGAAGTCAATCAAATCTTTCATGATTTCGAGTATGAAGGGATGGATGTTGAACAAGTTCTTAATTGGAAACCTCCCCAAGAAGAGCACACACATGGTGAACACACTCCCTTGCAGGACCAATTTGTGAACGAAAGGCCACAACAAACCATTAACGAGACTCGTACTTCCTTGCCGACTCCCTTGCCTCGACTATCAAGCAGATGACGAAGAACTCCCAGACGTTTTCATGTGGATGAAAATTCATTTTCAGGACTTGAAGGTAAGATGCCCAAACGCACTATTGATTTCCATTGTAGCAAGATAATCAAAGATTTTTTTGAATCCAAAACCGATGCAGCAAAATGTCAATTGTTTCTTGCTTTGTTAAAATCACATTGTCTAGCTCATGTTAGGAGAATTTTGGGCATAAAGGTAGTTATTAGTTCAGACGCCAACAATCATGTTGTTAGAAATCTACAATCTGCATTTAATTTGATTGGAAAAACTTCTCATACAAAAGATTTTAATGTGGCCTGTCGTGTACTATCGGAATCAATTGTAGACAAATCCACAAAGCAACGTCGCCTAGTATCACACAAATGTAAGATCTTTAAAGTAGATAGAAAGACTCTTCAAAAGTATTCTTCCATTAGAGAAAAACTTGAGACCCCAGGCCAAAAAGATTGTTGGGCCTTTGTTGGTAGGTTACCTCATTCAGACATGAAGCTCATTGATGCTATTAAAGAACTAGTGCAAAATTTTTGGCATGATAACACTAGACTATCATCGAATCAAAGAGATGTTTTAAAGTTAAGAAAAGGTGTTAGGGGGGGTGAACCCCATTTCAAGCACTTCCTTGACACGACATAAACAAAACTCTATGAGAGGTTCAATAATGAGCACACACAATTGAACTTGGGCCAAAAGTCCTTTGAAAAATGCAAACCCTAGTATGTTATAATTTGCATTGATCGCAATACATGTTGTTGTAGATACCATGTAGAATTTGAGTACTATTATGATACATATAGACATATATTTCATGATTTGCATACTAACATTGTGCAGGATTTCCCATCGTTACAACCACCGAATGCATCCAAAGAATTTATACATAGCATAATGTTTCCAAGACCTGAAGGACAAAAATATTATAAAATATCATGTTTATATGGGACATGTTCCAGTTGCAGTGGATTTGCATTATCGAGCCACTGCATCCATGCAACCGAGGTGCACAAATTTGGGAGGATGTCATTATAAATGCAGAACTTCAAGTACATACCATATCAAGTAGATAGTTCGAAGGAAAGCAAAAAAATTGCATTGGTGAAGTCACAGGTAAGCTAAGTTTGCATACTTTCATAATGTACATGTTGAATTTATACATATATATTTAGAGTGAAAATGTCACATTGTATTAATGCCCTTGGTTTTGTGGTACCAGGTACAAATTTTTGATTTCGTGAAGGAATTCAACCAAAAGACCGAGCAGTATGTACAACATGTCCATGTAGCACGATGATAGGATGAATAGTACAGACAGTGCAGGGACACCTTTCCCAATGGCACGATATTGTCAGTTGTGGACTTTGATGAAAACTACACCCTACAGGGACAGAATGAGATTCAAAGTCAATACTACCATTCAGACCAAGTTAGCATAATGGTCCATATCACGTATAGGCACGCGCCAGAGAGAAGCAACGACATGAGGATAATATTGAAAGAGAACAACTTCTACATCAGTGACAACAGGTGTCATGACCTGCATTATGTGCAATATTGCTTCAAAATTTTCTATGATCAGCTGAAGGAGAGAGGTATTCAGATGGATCAGCATTGGATATGGTCAGATGGTTGTCCAGGCCAGTTCAAAAATGCACGTGTATTCCAGTGGTTGAGTATTTTTCACAAGACTTATGATTTGCCACATGTATGGAACTATTTTGAGACCGGGCATGGAAAGGGAGAGCATGACGGGGCTGGAGTATGTCTCAAAACTTCCCTACAAAAGGAGGAGATGAGTGTGAATGCGGAATCCATAGTTCAATGGTGCGAAGCAAAAATGTCAGATCTAACCACAGAGCAACACATACCAACAGGTAGAGGACATGTCAGAAATTTCTGGCATGTAGTTGATATAGATCAATCGCGTTTTTATAGTTGTAGTAGTGTGCAAGGCACCCATGTATTTCATTTAGTTCAAAGCTCAAACAACCCCTTATTTGAAATATGGACGTGAAAACTTGCTTGCTTTTGTGGGTCTTGCAGCAGTTGTGAGTGGGATGAGTGTGAATCAATCGATTGGGTTGATGAATGGGATCATGTATCACTTGCAGTGGACCCACGTGCAATTTTGAAACAATCCAATTAGAGGAAGGCCAGTCCTCTATTTCGAATGAATATGATCATATATCTTATCTTGTAGAGCTAGGTAAACATTTATGCATGCATATCCTAGTTCCCTCCTTGCTTTTGTAATTATCCAAGTTATCAAACCACTACTTGTTGGAATATGACCATAAAATGCATTTTGCAGGACACATCTATGTAGTTGTCACCCCGACAGACAGTGCAATTGGGACGAATTATTGGTTGGCATGATGCATCCAAGGGAAGCAAACCCTCCTCGCATCACTAACCGATAGTGAAGGCATTACCTTTCCGACTGGCTCGATGGTTGTTCAGGGGGAATATCTTACAGTAGATGGAAAGGGACCAAAGCAATGGCTACACATACACGGATTATAGACCAGGTTCATGAGTGTATCACTTTATGCACCTGATCGTTGGTACAAACATCCAACTGTAAACAGTGTCAACGAAGACATCAAACAAGGTATGCTACTTACTACCTCATGCAGAGCATGAGAGGTTGTTCGAGACAATAAAAAATCGAGAGGATCCAGAAGGCCTAATTGATTGAGGTACATAGTATAGCCATGTGATTGTTTATTCATGCATGATTAATGTTATTCATGTTAGATAGTTTATTTGATATCGTTATCTTATATCGTTTATTTGATGTTTGAGTTATGATTAAGTTATGATTTATAGCCATGTGATTGTTTATTCATGCATGATTAATGTTATTCATGTTAGATAGGAATTTGATATCGTTATCTTGTATCGTTTATTTGATATATGAGTTATGATTAAGTTATGATTTATAACCATGTGATTGTTTATTCATGCACGATTAACCCTAGAAGCACTAATATAACCCTACAAACATAATCTAGCCCTAGAAATCCTAGAAAGATAAACTAACCCTAGAAACACTAATTTAACACTAGAAAACTAAGTTAGAATACTATAAACCTAATTTAGTCCTAGAAACCTAAACTAGCCCTAGAAACACTAATCTAACCCTCAGAAACTAATCTGGAATCCTAGAAACCTAATCTAGCCCTAGAATCCGTGAATGACCACATGTACCCTAAATAGGGGGTATTTGGACTCCAAGTGGGATAGGATCACTATTAGAAGATTTTTTTATGTCACACAAGTACACCACTAGAGAACTCAACTTATAGAATCCAAGTCTACATGTCTATCTTGGTATTTCAATCCTCAAACCCTAGGATTTTTTTGTTAGCGTTAGTAACAATATTCATATCCATATTCATGATGGCTTATGATAACCATTCATGCTAGGTTTTTTGGATTTGCAATGTCATTTGTTCATTGAGGCTTCTTTCCACTTGACAACCTTCAATCATATTCAATTCAATAGTGTCATTTTGAATCAGTTCTAGAGAATATGTATGTGGTTCATGTGATGCAACAACTTCCATATTGTCTTGAGCTACTTCATCATCTAATTGAGTAGCACTAACATGTTCATCATTGTCACCTAATGGTTGGAAATGTCCCTAACGGAGGCTTTAGACCTACCTCACCCATGTCAATGCTTGAGTTTTTGGAGGTCGACCTCCCACCCCACATGTCCTCTTCAAAAAAATTTGTTCTCTTGGTTTTGTGCCCACCCAAACTTTTTTCATGCTTTGGGTAACTTGAGGTATATCCCCAACCCAAAAAAACTTATATTATGTTGATTATGTTGGTTATTGGTTCCTCATCAACGTCTCCTTCATCATCATCTTCATCACCATCTTCAACACCATCAACGTCTTCATCATCATCACCATCATCATCATCATCATTAACATCTTGATCATCATTGTCATCTCTAGGTTCCTCGTCAACATCTCCATCGTCATAAACATCTCTGTCATCATCATCTTCTCCCTCATCATCATCATCATCTTCATCACCATCACCATCATCATCAACATCTTCATCATCATCACCATCATCATCACCATCATCAACATCTTCATCATCATTGTCATGTCTAGGTTCCTCATCAACATCTCCATCGTCTTCATCATCATCTTTATCACCATCGCCATCATCATCAACATCTTCATCATCATCATCAACATCATCACCATCATCATCATCATCAAAATCTTCATCATCATTGTCATCTCTTGGTTCCTCATCAACATCTCCATCATCATCTTCTTCTTCGTCATCATCACCATCACCATCATCATCAACGTCTTCATCATCATCACCATCTTCATCATCATTGTCATCTCTAGGATCCTCATCAACATCTCCATCATCATCATCTTCTTCTTCATCATCATCTTCATCACCATCACCATCACCATGATCATCAACGTATTCATCATCATCATCAACATCTTCATCATCATCATCAACATCTTCATCATCATTGTCATCTCTAGTTTCCTCATCATCATCATCTTCTCTATCATCATCATCATCATCATTGTCATATCGAGTTTCCTCATCAACATCTCCATTATCATCATCTTCTCTATCATCATCATCATCATCATCCTCATCACCATAACCATCATCATCACCGTCTTCATCATCATCACCATCATCATCATCATCAACATCTCCATCATCATCATCTTCTTCGTCATCATCATCATCATAATCTTCATCACCTTCTCCATCACCATCATCATCAATGTCTTCATTATCATCACCATCATCATCATCATCACCATAACTGCTCGGTCGATGATTTTGCAAATTTGACCCCAATGTGAAAAAATTGCACACTCCCGTACTGAGCAAAGCCCTAGTTTACAAAATGGACCTACAGGTGACACCCAGGGCACGGGACCGAAGGAGAGGGGCACCCTTAGCACTATCCCGATGTCCTAAATCCAATGGAGTCTACGGTTTGTCGATCGGAGCCATGGTCGTCATTCTATGGCTCGTTCCATATCGCATCCAAAAGGCCTTCAGGGACACCTCCTCGATACCTACTGGGGGCATAGAACCCCAACCGTGCAACAAAACCGGGTTCTGGGGAGTCCTGCAAGTGTGTCTAGGAAGGTTCCAGCTAGGAACGCTAGCCATAAGTGCCCGGTGGATGATTTTTCAGAGTTGACCCCCGTGTGCAAAAATTGCACACTCCCTTACTGACCAAAACCCTAGTTTCCAAAATGGGCCTACAAGGTGACACCCGGGCCATAGGACCAGAGGAAAGGGCCACCCCTAGCACTATCCCGATGTCCTAAATCCAACGGAGTCGACGGTTTGTCGATTGGAGCCACGGTCGTCATTATATGGCTTGTTTCGTCTCGCATCCAAAAGGCCTTCAGGGACACCTCTTGGATACCTGCCGGGGGCATAAAAATCCAACCGTGCAACAAAACGGGTTCCGGGGAGTCCTGCAAGTGTGTCTAGGAAGGTTCCGGCTGAGAACGCTAGCCATAAGTTCTCGGTGGATGATTTTGCAAAGTTGACCCCTGTGTGCAAAAATTTCACAATCCCTTACTAAGAAAAACCCTAGTTTCCAAAATGGACCTACAAGGTGACACGCAGACCACGGGATAGGAGGAGAGGGGCACCCTTAGCATTATCCCGACGTACTGAATCCAACAGAGTCGACGGTTTTTTGATCGGAGCCACGATCGGCATTTTATGGCTCATTTCGTCTCTCATCCAAAAGGCCTTCAGGGACACCTGTTGGATACCTGTCGAGGGCATAGAATTCCAACCGTGCAACAAAACCGAGTTCTGGGGAGTCCTGCAAGTGTGTCTAGGGATGTTCCAATTGGGAACACTAGCCATAACTATCCGATCGACGATTTTGAAAATTTGACCCCAATGTGAAGGCCATGCCAATCTTGCTCAAGGGGGCCATTTCTCGTCCGGAGGCCCCCGGGCATGCGTGGCCACCATGGACAAGTCCACAATGGCCACGTGGACCTGTGGGAGCCAATAGAATCCAAGTCCACTCGCCGGTTTGGGACCCATGGCCCCGGAGCTATTCCTCAAAGTGTCCTTGAATGGCCACGGGGTTCCCGACTAAAATGCCCGTAGCACCCAAATCATGGCTCTGATTGTGAATCCGTCAATTTCGATGGATCCGGGGCGCTAGATTTCATCTAGGGGACCACCCACAGCATGCCTTGAAGTCCCAGAAATGGTGCCAATGTGCCATCTCCAGAGCTAGGGTTTTGCTCAGTGAAGGCCTTTCGAATATTGCTCAAGGGGGGCATTTCTCATCCGGAGGCCCCCAGGCATGTGTGGCTACCGTGGACACGTCCACAATGTAAATACGCACATGTGGGAGCCAACAGGATCCAAGTCCGCTCACCGGTTTGGATTCTGTGCCCCCTGAGAAAATCCTCAAAGTGTCCTCGAATGGCCCCAGGGTGCTGGACAAAGATACCCGCAACAACCAAACCATGGCTCCAGTCATGAATACGTTAATTCCAATGGATCCGGGACGCTGGGTTTTAGCTAGGCCCCCCCCCCACAACGTGCCTCGAAGTCCCAGAAATGGTGCCAATGTGTCATATCCGGAGCTAGCGTTTTGCTCAGTGAAGACCTTTCGAATATTGCTCAAGGGGGTCATTTCTCATCCGAAGGCTCCAGGGCGTGCGTGGCCAACGTGGACATGTCCAAAATGGCCATAATCACCTCTGGGAGAGGACGGAACCCAAGTCTGCTCGTCAGTTTGGGTTCCGCGCCCCCGGAGCAAATCCTCAAAGTGTCCCCGAATGGCCCCCGGGTGTCGAACCAAGATACCCGTACCAGCCAAACCATGGCTCTGGTCATGAATTCGTCGATTTTGGTGGATCTGGGATGCCGAGTTTCAGCTAATGGATCCCCCACAGCATGCCTCCAACCCCCGAAAATGGTGTTATTGTGCCATCTCCGAAGCTAGGGTTTTGCTCAGTGAACCCTAGCTCCTTCATTGAGCAAAACCCTAGCTTCAGAGATGGCACATTGGCACCATTTCTTGGACTTCGAGGCACGCTATGGGGGGGGGGGGGGGCTAACTGAAACCCGGTGCCCCGAATCCATTGGAATCGATGAATTCACGACCGGAGCCATGGTTTGGGTGCTGCAGGTATCTTGGTTCGGCACCCCAGGGCCATTCGGGGACACTTTGAGGATTTGCTACGGGGGCACGGAACCTGAACCCATGAGCAGACTTGGATTTTGTCAGCTCCTACATGTGTGTATTTCCATTGTGGACATTTCCACATTGGAAACACATGCTCGGGGGCCTCCGAACGAGAAATGGCCCCCTTGAGCAATATTCGAAAGGCCTTCACTGAGTAAAACCCTAGATTTGGAGATGGCACATTGGCTCCATTTTTGGGACTTCAAGGCACGCTATGGGGGGACCCCTAGCTGAAACCCAACATCCCTGTCACATCCCCTTCCATCAATCCGATGCAAGGAAGGGAAACATGACCAACATACCGTGCTTATTGGTAATCTCAACCCCATACATTACTAAGAAATTCATAGATAAATAAAAACCTTTTTGTGCAGATTCATACTCATTATAAACACAGCGGAAATAAACATATTTGCACACACACAAACAGTAATGCATCAACATATCTATCACAAGTAGAGGATGATTCATTCATGCAAGGAATTAATCCCATTCCAATGCTATGCACAGATCTCATATCAACCATATGAAGATAATCATTTCGATCCATTAACATGAATAATTATCATTCATAATTAACTCATTGCATAGCACAGAATGCATGTAATTTAACCACAAGGAATACTTATCTTTGAGCTGAAGCTGTCCAAACAACTACCTATGTGAGAGCAACGTTCCACCCAACCATAGATCTTTGTCCAGTCGTTATTCTTTCAGCTGAGAGATCACCCCCGAGCTGGGTTGTGTATCCACTAAGGAGAAACTAAACAGGCTCACTCACAGCCATGGTTTCACTCAATAGCTATGCTAAGCCAACACACAGTTGGGTTTATCAAGCATACAAAAGACAAAGGAGGGAAATGCTAAGCCAGTGAGCTCATCCACAAAGCTACAGGCATCTCAATTAAACTCGACAGTTATGGCACCCACAATACCTACCACACCCAACACAAGGAAGGTCCCCTTCTCTGCTGCATAGTCCCTTAGGTGTCGCTTCCCTCCGGTGTTGTTCAGGGTGGGCATAGAAAGGTCCAACTGCTAATTCCTTGAGATTCTAGCCTTCACTGGGTTTTTCAAGCAAACCCAACCTCTACTCAGTCATTCACACTTGGATTTCTCAAAGTTCTGTTATCCAATCAGTCAATCCCGTCACTTCATTTTTGGGTTGTAAAAATTGGGTTCTCCAATGGATTTCAGGGTATCTAATACTCTCAATTTTGCCCCAAGGTTCATATCTATGGATCCCCCATTGGATTTCACTGTCAAATACCAATTTTGGGTGTTTATGACTCTTCAAAACACGGGTTCTTGCAAAGTTGCGATTTCTAGTTGTTCTGACTACTAGGAATTTGTAATGGATGAAAATTGATGCTGGGATCTTCCACAATGGAATGGGAATGAGGAAAAACAGAGCCCATACTCTGCTATATGAATTTCTGGGCTGCCCATGCTCCATTGAAGCCATGGACTAAATTCTTCAACAACTTCCTTACAACAGAATTAAATGTCAGCTAGGAAAGTCAAATGGTTCTCACAATGACATTTGGCAGCATATGGTTCATCCCCACAACCCCCTCACCACTCCCTAGTGGAATACACATGGCCCCTTCTCATTCGTTGCTTCCATAGCTAGTTTTGGTATTTTATTGCAATATTAAATATTTATATCATTTACAATATTCCATGGCTTAATAGCACATGGGTAACAAAACATCAAATACTTGTCTTTTAAATAAAATCTGAGCATACACTAGCGGGGCCTTGGCCTTGAGCTCCATGCTAGGAAAACATACATCACGTGTACACAATATTTACATAAAAGCCAATATATCACAAGGGTCAAAATTGGGGTATTACAGTCCTGAATCCATCGGAATCGACGGATTCGTGATCGGAGCCACGGTTTGGGTGTTGCGAGCATTTTCGTCAGGCACCCCGGGGCCATTTAGGGACACTTTGAGGAATTGCTCCGGGGCCACGGGACCCAAAATGGCAAGCATACTTGGATTCTGTCGGCTCCCACAGGTTCATGTGGCCATTGTGGACCTGTCCATGGTGGCCACGCATGCCCGGGGGCCTCCGGATGAGAAATGGCCCCCTTGAGCAAGATTGGAAAGGCGTTCACTGAGTAGAACCGTAGCTACGGAGATGGCACATTGGCACCATTTGTGGAACTTCAAGGCACACTGTGGAGGATCCCCTAGCTGAAACCCGGTGTACCGGATCCATTGGAATTAACGGATTCACAATCGGAGTCACGGTTTGGGTGTTGCGGGCATTTTCGTCGGGCACCCCGGGGCCATTCAAGGACACTTTGAGGAATTGCTCAAGGACCACGGGACCCAAAACGATGAGCGTACATGGATTATGTCATCTCCCACATGTGCGTATTTCCATTGTGGACATTTCCAAGGTGGCCATGCACGCCCAGGAGCCTTCGGACGAGAAATGCCCCCCTTGAGCAATATTCGAAAGGCCTTCACTGAGAAAAATCCTAGCTCCGGAGATGGTACATTGGCACCGTTTCTGGGACTTCGAGGCATGCTGTGGGGGGTCCCCTAGTTGAAACACAACGTCCCAGATCCATTGGAATCAACGATTTCATGATCGGAGCCATGGTTTGGGTGCTACGAGCATTTCTCCATTGCCGAGGCGTTTTAGGCCAAAAAGGATCTAGTAAGCATTCGTTTTTCAAAAGTGGTTCAGAGGCTCTTGCTTCTTGGAAGTGACCAAGAGTATCCTACAGTGTGGTAAGTATGGCCTTATCCTTAGGCCTTTCATGAATTTAAGGCCAAACGTAACAACATAGGAGAAACCTAAGTTGTTTCTCCATTGTCGAGGAGTTTGAGGCTGAAAAGGATCTGGTAAGCATTCGTTTTTCAAAAGTGGTTCAGAGGCTCTTGCATCTTGGAAGTGACTCTATTCTTTATTTTCATGTCCTCTTATACTGAACTAGGTTTTATTTTTATTTTTTTAATGACAGGTTTTACCAATAGGATTCTACTATGAATTGTGTTTGGTGATAAAGGATTTTACTGTGGATTGTGTTTGGTGACATTTATGGCGACCCCCAAGGAACATATTGAAAAGATCAGGAAAGACAAGTTCTGTGTTGGGGAAAAAGAAAATCCACTTACAGAAGATTTACATCAAGCAGTTAAACAATTATTTGTTGAATTATACACCAGGGATGTGCATTTTTCGATGGAGTTGATTCAGGTAATTACTGAGTTACAATTTTAGTAGTCATTTTATAATCTTATATGTTTTCTCTATTTCCATGGTAAGATTAGTGTTTTGTTTTGGGTGCAAAATGAGGAGGACAATGACTATGAACCACATGTGGAACCTTCATTGGAATTTTTCATTACAACTAAAGATGTCACTGGCGTAGGCGCTATTGTGACCTTGATAGCTTTTAACAATGAGAAGGGATTTCAGAAACACAATATTGATTCTATATGCAGGGAAGGTGGTTATATTGGATAAAAAGGTATAAAACGAGCCATAGAATGATGATCGTGGCTCGGATTGACAAACCATTGACTCTGTTGGATTCAGGACATCAGTATAGTGCTAGGGGTGCTCCTCTACTCCTATCCCATGGCCCAAGTGTCACCTTGTAGGTCCATTTTGGAAACTAGGGTTTTGCTCAATAAGGGAGTGTGCAATTTTTGCACACGGGGTCAACTTTGCAAAATCATCCACCGAGAACTTATGGCTAGCTTTCCTAGCCGGAACCTTCCCAGACACACTTGCAGGACTCCCCAAAACCTGTTTTTGTTGCACGGTTGGAGTTCTATGCCCCCTGGCAGGTATCCAGCAGGTGTCCCTAAAGGCCTTCTAGATGTGAGACGGAACAAGGCATAGAATGACAATCATCGCTCGGATTGAAAAACCGTCAACTCCATTGGCTTCAGGACGTTGGAATAGCGCTAGGGGTGCCCCTCTCCTCCGGTCCCATGGCCCGAGTGTCACCTTGTAGGTCCATCTTGGAAACTAGGGTTTTGCTCACTAAGGGAGTGTGCAATTTTTGCACACGGGGGTCAACTTTGCAAAATCATCTACCGGGCACTTATGGCTAGCATTCCTAGCCGGAACCTTCCTAGACACACTTGCAGGATTCCCCGGAACTTGGTTTTGTTGCACGGTTGGAGTTCTATGCTCCCGGCAGGTACCCAATAGGTGTCCTTCAAGGCCTTTTGGATGTGAGACAGAACAAGCCATAGAATGATGACCATGGCTCTGATCGACAAACCGTCAACTCAGTTGGATTCAAGACGTTGGGATAGTGCTAGGGGTGCCCCTGTCCTTCGGTCCCATGGCCCGTGTGTCACCTTGTAGGTCCATTTTGGAAACTACGGTTTTTCTCAGTAAGGGAGTATGCAATTTTTGCACACGGGGTCAACTTTGCAAAATCATCCACCACGCACTTATGGCTAGCGTTCCTAGCTGGAACCTTCCTAGACACACTTGCAGGATTCCCCGGAAACTAGTTTTGTTGCACGATTGGAGTTCTATGCCCCCGGTAGGTATCCAATAGGTGTCCCTGAAAGCCTTTTGGATGTGAGACGGAATGAGCCATAGAATGACGATCATGGCTCCGATTGAAAAACCGTCGACTCTGTTGGATTCAGGAGATCAAGATAGTGCTAGGGTTCCCCTCTCCTTCGGTCCCATGGCCCGAGTGTCACCTTGTTGGTCCATTTTGGAAATTAGGGTTTTGCTCAGTAAGGGACTATGCAATTTTTGCACATGGGGATCAACTTTGCAAAATCATCCAACGGGCACTTATGGCTAGCGTTCCCAGCCAGAACCTTCCTAGACATACTTGTAGGACTCCCTGAAACCCGGTTTTGTTGCACGGTTGGAGTTCTATGCTCCCAGCAGGTGTTCTTGAAGGCCTTTTTGATGCAAGACGAAACGAGCCATAGAATGATGACCATGGCTCCAATCAACAAACCGTCGACTTTGTTCGATTCAGGACGTCAGGATAGTGCTAGGGGTGCCCCTCTCCTTCGGTCCCATGGCCTAGGTGTCATATTGTAGGTCCATTTTGGAAACTAGGGTTTTGCTCAGTAAGGGAGTGTGCAATTTTTGCACACGGGGGTAAACTTTGCAAAATCATCAACTGGGCACTTATGGCTAGCGGTCCCAGCCGGAACCTTCCTAGACACACTTGCAGGACACCCCAGAACCTGGTTTTTTTTCATAGTTGGAGTTTTATGCCCCCAGTAGGTATCCAACAGGTGTCTCTGAAGGCCTTTTGGATGCGAGACGGAACGAGCTATAGAATGACGACCGTGGCTCCAATCGACAAACCATCAACTCTATTGCATTCAGGACGTCGAGATAGTGCTAGGGGTGGCCCTCTCCTCCGGTCCAGTGGCCCAAGTGGCACCTTGTAGGTCCATTTTGGTAACTAGGGTTTTGCTCAGTATAGGGGTGTGCAATTTTTGCACATTGGGGTCAAATTTGCAAAATCGTTGATCGGGAACTTATGGCTAGATGTTGATGAGGAACCTAGAGATGACAATGATGATGAACATGTTGATGATGATTATGATGATGGTGATGATGGATAAGACATTGATGATGATGGTGATGGTGATGAAGATGATGATGATGGAGATGTTGATGAGGAACCTAGAGGTGACAATGATGATGAAGATGTTGATGATGATGATGATGGTTGTGATTATGATGAATACATTGATGATGATGGTGATGCAGATGGTGATGAAGATGATGATGAAGAAGAAGAATATGATGATGGAGATGTTGATGAGGAGCCTAGAGATGACAATGATGATGAAGAGGTTGTTGATGATGATGATGATAGTGATGATGCTGAAGATGATGATGAAGATGATGGAGAAGATGATGATGACGGAGATGTTGATGAGGAACCTAGAGATGAAAATTATGATGAAGATGTTGATGATGATGATGATGGTGATGATGATGAAGACGTTGATGATGATGGTGATGGTGATGAAGATGATAGAGAAGATGCTGATGATGGAGATGTTGATGATAAACCTAGAGATGACAATGATGATGAAGATGTTGATGATGATGATGATGATGGTGATGATGATGAAGACTTTGATGATGATGGTTATGGTGATGAATATGGTGATGAAGATTATGGAGAAGATGATGATGATGGAGATGTTGATGAGGAACCTAGAGATGACAATGATGATGAAGATGTTGATGATGATGATGATTATGATGGTTATGATGATGAAGACATTGATGATGATGGTGATGGTGATGAAGATGATGATGATGATGATGGAGAAGATGATGATGATGGAGATGTTGATGAGGAACCTAGAGATGACAATGACAATGATGATGAAGATGTTGATGATGATGATGATGATGATGATGATGATTATGATAGTGATGATGATGAAGACGTCGATGATGATGGTTATGGTGATGAAGATGTTGATGATGATGATGATGATGATGATGGAGAAGATGATGATGACGGAGATGTTGATGAGGAACCTAGAGACGACAATGATGATGAAGATGTTGATGATGATGAAGATGTTGATGATGATTATGATGATGATGGTGATGATGATGAAGAAATTTATGATGATGGTGATAGTGATGAAGATGATGATGATGATGATGATGGAGAAGATGATGATGATGGAGATGTTGATGAGGAACCTAAAGATGACAATGATGATGGAGATGTAAAATTAACCTAAAGTTTTATTATCATTAGAGCCATATCCAGTAAGAGGATATGTGGAGGGAAACGTTTTAAAATGTGCCAACTTAGGATTGTTTGAATGGTGTTGATGTCATCTAATCTTATTGTTGGCTTTGTGACATTTATGACAATAATGAATGGAGTGCTAGGATTGTATTTTGACTTATTTGTGATCATTTATGACAATATTGAATGGAGTGCCAATATTGTATTTTGACTTATTTGTTGACATTCTTCCTTTTAGCAAGACATGGGAAGATCGTTTGCATCAATTGGACTTGGCACATATTTGTATCAATGTGTAGATAAAAGTTGGTCAACATGAAATACTCATGCAATCCAACATGCATAGAGCATTGATCATGTGAAGATTTCAATTATTGGCAATGGAATTTCGCATTGGAATTTCATTTCATCTCCTCCCTTCAAACTAATTTTTGTTTACGTTTTGAATTTTTACATTGCCCTTGACACGAAGTTTTAGTGACAAAATAACCCTTCAGCAATGAAGTTAGACTAAAAAAAATATCATCTAATAATTTCTTTTATTAAAGAATAATTCGTGGAAGTTAATGTTTGGCCACATGTAATGCAACAAAACAAAACTTTCAATTTGAACATGTTGCATTAATGGTGTAATTGAAATTGTGACATTCTATTCCAAATGACTTGGCTTTAAAGACCAGATAAATATAGTATGCCCTTTATAGAGGTTGTTCATTAAAAAACACATTGCTATTGAGACTGTACTATGATGTTCTCCCCTTCCTTTATCAAAAGAAGATTAATAAGGTTGTTTTTCCAAGGTATAGGATGTTTTGGATTTCTCAACTATTATTGCATGTGAACTTGCACATACCAAGCTACAACAAATATTTCACGGAAGTGGATTTGTCTATGTGAATAGATAAGTGAAAATATTTTAGCAACAAGACCTATAAATTTTAACTTGGAAGTATTGGAAATGTACAAAATGGGATTGAGAGGCTTGATGGTGATTGTACTAGTGGGAATGGTATTGATGAGAATGATGTCGTGATAGTGGAATTAAACATTAAGATGGTGACCATAGAGCTTGGATCCTAGCCTAGAAACACAAGAGCCTAGCCTAAAAACCCTAATTGGTAGTGTAAACCCTAGTTTGTATTCTAATCACAATGAAACCCTATTATGTAGCCTAAGATCTAGCCCTAAATTATAATACATATAAACATTAAATCATTTTCATTGTACATATATATCCATGTGCATACATTTGAATCCAAATCACTATACACATATATGCATAGTTCTCATCTATATAGCAAGGGTCCATCATCAACTGGAAAACCGTTGTACCTAGTACCGGATACCTAATTTAGAAACCTAATGGTTTGAAATTGGTTGTACCATGAAGATTTTTATATGGTGGATATACACACCTATGAAAACCTTCTCAATGGATGGAAAACCTAATATTATCATAACATTAGTAAGCTTAGTCCAACATGTAGTAATGCTTACATGTTATAGTGTTAATGGCACACTAATGGATGCATGCAACTTGATGAGGGTGTATGTGTGACTCCATTGATGTAATGCAAGTCCTAAATGTCTTTAACAAGTGTATGAGTGTCCAATAGATGAATTAGGATGTCCTAATACCCCTCAATCCCTTCCAGACAGAATTCGAAAGCATTTGGGATATTGGGGTAACAAGTTGGTGTGTTGAGGTGGATATAGCCTAAAAAATACACCTCATAGTAGTCATTTATTGTAATGTCAACTGTATGTGTTTAATTCAACGTGCCTACATAATATTAGATTGCTATCACTTAATGATAAATTAAGGAAGTCCTAATTGTAAATGGTAGTGGATGTGATGGTCATCAAATCAAAGGTGGCTATATTCATGAGTGAGAATTAATGAGCTAGCTATACATTGTGCTCAAGGTTGTCCTATTTGTATGGTGAAAATTGATTAAGAAATGATTCCATAACTCGGTTATTAATTTGTTGCTGTCACGTCCCCATTTTGAACCTATTGCATTAAAATCGTAAATGATGTAAATATAATTATTTAATCATGGTAAGGAGCTCAAGGCCAAGGCCCTGCCATTGATTTATTGTTTTATGTATCAACAATTAAAATTGGTGCATATGGTTCTTGTGCTAGACATGCACAATGAAAATTAATACATCATGTAAATACAAATTTTAATGAAATACCCATAAGCAGCTATGTAATGCAACAAAGAGATGGGGGCATGATTTTTACAAGGAATAGGGGGGGGATTATTCAAACCCATGAGCCAATGGTGTTAATCCATTTCTTTGAGAAAAACCCATAAACCACCAACTACCCATTTTGGGTTATGCACCCAATCATTTAATTCTTCCAAGAGTTGGTTGAGGCAGTTAATGCCTTGGGAGTGGAGAAGTATGGCAGTCAATTTCGAGTATGGGCAAGCCACCAACCTGGAAAATCATATTTTTCCTCCATGGGAAAGAAAACACCCATGAAATGGTGCCCAAATCCATTCTTCACCCATGGCCTTTGACCTCTCATGCAGTCTAAGCTAGCTGGGTCTTTCCCTGCACGTTTTTCATCCTTTTTCTTCATTTACCCATGCCTCATAACTTGTTTTTGGATAGCACAGTGGCTAGGAGAAGAGAACCACGAATTGGGGGTTTAATGGAGGTCGTTTTTTCCCCTGGTTTGTCCCTAAACGTTTTCTGAAAATGAATTTTGCCTTCTAGGGTTTATTCCCATTTCTCCATTTCGTTTTTGGGTTGCCCACATTTTTCTGAACTGGTAGGAACCCCATCTTTGGGCATATCACTATAAAAATGTTTATTCATGCCCAACACTTATACTTTTGCTGTTATGTGTGTGAAATTTTCAATTACTAGGAACTAGATTCATAAGACAATTTCACCATGGAATATTTTAGACAATGATAGAAGAACAATAGAGAGAATAAATTATGGAAAACACTCTATATCTTATTCATTGATATTGTAACAATATATAACACATCCTCCATGGACAAAATCGAATTGCTTTGAGGCAATATGGAAAGAGTAAAAAGAAAGGCTTAGAAAAGGACAAAAACCCCCCTAGGTGGCAAAAGCAGTTTCCAAAACTGTGCTAGAGACTCACGAATTTGGCAAGTATGGTATCGAAGCTCATGAGTGAGGTAAATAGGACGTAATGATGGCTTTATAGGGTTAGATATGATGTGGAGGTTGAATTGGTCAAGTGGCAAAAGATTCCAAGTTAACTAGCTTTATCTTTTCCACTAGAAAGTAGAAAAAGCAGGACAAAGCCAACTAAAACTGGATAGTGTCTTTCTAATTCAGGAATATAATAAAATCAGATAGAATCCAAGGAAATATTATCCAGAATCTATCCAAATTCATTTTTGTGAATGAGGATAGTATGTGGTCCACTAAAAGACAAAATTGGCATATTCTACGTAGTCAAAACAAAGGAAATTAATTATAAATGATTAATTAATTTTATCCTAAGTCTAGAATGACATAGTGGGTTTTTTAAATGTTCCAACACCCCCTCTTAAGCCTGACTTTATGTGATGGGAATCAGAAAATATCAAAAATATAGGGCCCAAGAAACAAGGCTTATGGTCACCCCAATACAAAAATAACTAGTCCATGTAAACCGAGGAAACAGGGAAAACCTCATGGGAACAAAACCCTCCCTCAAAAATGAACATGCTTGATGTCTTCATATTGTCATGTTTCTCATTTGAATGATCTAAATGGGCTGCTTCTGAGTAACTGACTTGATGAAGAGATTGTGGATGTCATGATCATGCATCAGTGCATCAATGTTGTGTAGGCAAAAACCATGTGTTGAAGCTCTATGAAGCTCTTCTTCTGATGATGGAGGAGCATCAAATGAATTTTTCTTGCTGCTATAACATACATAATCAAATCTGAAAACATAATCAATGATGGAAAGAAGATCTATGCATACTCCTTCCCAAGGAGAAACAATGAACTCAACAGGATCAATTTCTTCTGTAGCTGCAATATGGTGTACTAGTTCTTATAATTTCTTCTCAAACTGATGTAGAACCTTTCTGATATTTAAAATGAGATCATGCAGCTCTAAAATATCAGAATGTAAGTCATATGGATAAGAAATCAATAAAGAAGTGGAGTCTCTATGATCGAACACAATTTCAGTAGAAAAGTTTGAGAAACTAGATCACCTGGACAGCTGAGTGAGCCTGGAGAGTGTGAGGACTTGACTTTTGAACCATGAGTGATGGGGTCAAGTCTAGATGTGTGGAATATCAGTCCAAATAATGCCAAAACAATGGCTTTCCAACCAATGAAATATATGCAAGACAAAAGTGCAACAGAGGCAAGTGACACAGTGTAGGAAAACATAGAATTGTGTAGTTTCTTAACTGGAGAACTTGGGGTTTGTAGGGTATTTTGTGCATCCAAAGGTTGGGTAAATGGTATGGGATATGTAATTACCTGCATATCAGACTGTGAATCATCTTCTAAATCAGAATCTAAAAGATTTGAATGTTGGTGAAAAGAGCTTTCAAAAGACAAGTCAGAAGCTAGTAAAAAATGACTAGTTTTGAGAGTAGACTTGGGTGAACTGACTGAAGATGTATTGAGGAAGAAGTGGAGGTTTCTGATTCTGATATATCAGAATGAGAATCAATATCATAGACATCAGAATTATATTGCACTCTAGCACTCAAAGCATAAGCATGATTACCTTTGGGAGAGGCTTGGAAACAGTGTTCTTGTTCTACAACAAGCTTGCCTTGTTCTTTCTTTGCAAAGTCAGGAACATCTATGCTATTCTCTTCAAGTATCTTGGCCATGATGTCCAATTTCTTCTTGAAGCAATATTTCTCAAGATGAGTTCCTTTGCAGCAATAAGAACACTTGGGATTCTCCTTCTTCATCTTCTTGGATTTGGAATCTCCATTAGAATCCTCTTAATCTGACAATGTCTTTTGTTTGGATTTGTCATTCTTCTTTGCTCCATGAGCAACAAGTGCAAAGTCTTTGGAGGGTGATTGATCCCTCATTTTGTCTAGCTTGTCCTTTTCTTGAGTGAGCGAAGCTATGAATGCATCCAAGGTTGGAATCTTCGACTTTGGAATTGCAAGTCTTGTAGAATGAAAAGTAGACACAAATACTGAGTATTCAGAACTCAGTTTTGACAGAATGGTAAGGACTAATTGCTCATCCTTCTTCTCTATGCCACATTGCTTGAGTTGAAACACTAGGTTCTTGAATTTTGAGATGAACTCCTCCATAGAATCGAAATTACTTGGACTGAGAGAGATCAGCTCAATCTCCAACAAATGACCTCTGAGCTCGTCCTGTTTTCCAAAGAGAGACTCCAGCTTTGTCCACACTTCATTTGGAGTAGATAGAGAATCGATATGGAATAGAAGATATGGAGATACAGAGAAACAAAGTAACCCATAAGCTTCATCAAGCCTATTGAACCATTTGGATTCTAATGCAACAGCTTCTGGCTCAGTTTCAAGCCCCATAGTGACTCTATACAATCCTTTGCTCCAAAGTTGGATGATCATATGTGCCTTCCAGTCAAAGAAATTGAAGGGAGTGAGAGTCACAGCTTTGGCTTGATTTTGTTCCATACTGATGCGCTCCTGGTGATGGCAATACCTACAAAAAACACTCTTGAAAATTGCTTTGAATCAAGCTAGCTCTAATACCATGTGAAATTTTCAATTACTAGGAACTAGATTCATAAGACAATTTCACCATGGAATATTTTAGACAATGACAGAAGAAGAATAGAGAGAATAAATTATGGAAAACACTCTGTATCTTATTCATTGATATTGTAACAATATATAGCACATCTTCCATGGACAAAATTGAATTGCTTTGAGGCAATATGGAAAGAGCAAAAAGAAAGGCTTAGAAAAAGACAAAAAAACCCCTAGGTGGCAAAAGCAGTTCCCAAAACTGTGCTAGAGGCTCACGAATTTAGAAAGTATGGTATCGAAGCTCATGAGTGAGGTAAATAGGATGTATTGATGGCTTTAGAAGGTTAGATATGATGTGGAGGTCGAATTGTTCAAGTGGCAAAAGATTCCAAGTTAACTAGCTTTATCTTTTCCACTAGAAAGTAGAAAAAGCAGGACAAAGCTAACTAAAACTGGATAGTGTCTTTCTAATTCAGGAATAGAATAAAATCAGACAGAATCCAAGGAAATCTTATCCAAAATCTATCCAAATTCCTTTTTGTGAATGAGGATAGCATGTGGTCCACTAAAAGACAAAACTGGCCTATTCTACCTAGTCAAAACTAAGGAAATTAATCATAAATGATTAATTAATTTTATCCTAAGTCTAGAATGACATAGTGGGTTTTTTAAATGTTCCAACAATGTACTTCCCTGTTTTGGTTTGAACTTGTGAGCAAGAGATTTGGAGTGGTAGTGGACAGAATTGGCTTGATAAACCTAGTGGGGGAAAATAACCTCTCAAGAAGATCAAGAGGGCTGGCTACTCTTCTATGCACACCTCGGACACTCTAGATTGGAAGGTATGGCCTGAGGGACTGTGCATTGGTGAAGGGAATACTTCCTTGAGTGGGGTGTGCGGGCATTGTGGGTGCAAAGCTAGATAGATCTTGTAGAGGTACCCATAGCTCTATGCTTGAGCTCACTAGCTTAGCAATTCTTCCTTTCCATTTCCTAGCAGCCTGGTAAACCTAATTGTAGATTGGTTTGGCTCATTTTGGTGTATGTTGGGCTATGTGTGAGTTTGTTGTTCCCTGGTTCCTTGTAGAAATCATGCCTGGCTCAGGGTTGGCAGTTGCATCAAGAGATTGATAAGCACAACTGGCCTATGGTTGGGAGGAACGTTGCTGTTGCATAGCTGGTTACTCAGGGACTACTCTGTTTCAAGATAAGTACTTGTGCTAATTCTATATTGTTTCGATGGATGAATGGCATGAATGTCTTGAATGTATGATGGATGTGTAATAGAACTTAATTTTGCTGTGTTTTCAAATAATTACGTATTTCCATATTTCCATCTTCTCTCTATATGCATGTTTGTATACTTTATATGGGGCTAGATGTCCCCGACTCAGAGTCATGTTCTCTCCCATGCTGGTATGATGGGTGGGTATGTGACATAATGGTATCAGAGCCCATGGTTACAACACTGAAGCTATTGGGCCAACATCCACACAACAGATTAGGAAAATATGATTTTGTGTGTGTTGTGCATGGGGTATGTTGTTGTGTGTTGGTTGTTGTTTGTTGCTAATTGCTGTGCACATGAGATAATGCATCATGTGCTTGAGACCTTGATTAATTATGACTCCTTGTCCCTTGAATTTCCATGATGCTTTGAATGCATGAAATTGAATGTTGGGCATGGCTGGCATGTGTTTTTGTGTTTTAATGTCATGATTGAAAGCCTGAATAGTTGGTTGTTACAGCCCCATATCTTAATGATGTTTGTTAATTATAATGAACCAACATTTTTATGTCCGATTGATGGTTTTCGGAAGCAAGGAAATCCTGCGAATTATGCCCTTATACACATGAGTTTTCCTTGCCCATGCTCATTGGGTGCTTGAATATTGACTGTGAATCCATTGGTTGGATTGTTGAATTTGAAATGAAGAAAACATCCCTTTTCAGAGATGCAAGTTCTTGGAATTCTTTTACTGATTTTATGCAAGTTTGATCTGTAGTAATTCACCTCTGTAAAGAAAATGAAGCAATATCTCCAGAAAAATTCTAACTGTTTGTGAAAATTTGCAAAAAAATTTCTAAGTGTCTTTTTTAAAATTTTGCGCCATGGGCGCGGCGGCAAAGTTAAGCATAACTCTGCGTGCGCGGCCCTAAAATTAGCATAAATGCTGCACTGAATGGGAAGAGAGATTCAAAATTTATTTTCTAAGTGTTTACTGCAGCGGTGAAATTAGCGCTAATTTCTGCGCGTGCGGCGACGGTCAAATTAACTCTAATTTTTGCATGCACGGTCGGCGGCGAAAGTTAAAGATAAAATTTCCGCCATGCGCAGCGAAAAATTTAAGGGTAAAATTTGCGCCATGCACGGTGCGCGGTGGCAAATCTAAGGGTAAAATTTGCGCCATGCGCGGTGGAAAATCTAAGGGTAAAATCTGCGCCATGCATGGCGGCAAACTTGGCGATAGGACCCGCGTAAATTTTAAAGATAAATCCTGCGCCAAAGCGCCCGGCATGTTGTTAGTAATTTCGCTAGAGGCGGCCATTTTAACCTTAAAAAAATTGCGCGAAATGGGGATGAATACAACAACTTTTCACTGATATTTTCAGGTGCCGAAAATGGAAAATCACCATGAAAGTATTGCGCCAGATTGCATACCCCCTTGACCCCTGTCGTCCCCCTGAGACAGTTATTCCCTTGAGACCGTCATTAATTGTGAGAAAGTCTATGATTGGACAAAGTTGTCAATATAGGATTTCCCCACATGCATGCAATTAATTTATGGTATTATAATGCAGCTAACAGTTGTGTTTATAAACACATTTTGCAGAATTATAGTCACATCAAAGCAACATTCCAGATAAGTGTAGTTGGAAAGTTTTGGTCTTGGTTGGGCCAAGAATATCAACATCATGGATGATGCACAGGATCCCTATGAGCCTGAGACAAATGCCATGGAGGAAAACATACATGTTGAGAATGCTGACACGGAATCTAATGGGAGGAGAGATCGAGAGACTCCCCCAAATATTCCAGCCACCAGGAGGAGCCTAAGGGTGGAGTTGCAAAGTTGCAGAGAAGACAATGAAAGGATAATTAAAGCTCAGGAAGAACAAAATCAGTTGAATGCATCCATGTTGCAGAGTTTGATAGACATCCAAATGCAAATAAAATCTAGGCATCAGAAATCAAATCTAGAAAAGAGTGGGAGTAGTTCAAGAAGAAATTCCCGCAAGAGGTCCAATAGCTCAAGAAGAGTTTCTAGAGATAGAACCTATACTCCAAAAATCTCTTCTAGTGGATCATCTGACTCTGAAGGATCCATTGAGTGTTGAAGCTCTTCATCTCACAAGAATAAGAGAAAGAGGCATTACAAGAACAATTCACACGGGGAATTTAAGAAGGCAAAACCTCCTACATTTGATGGAGAAGTAAATTCTGGTTAAGAAACTGAAGCTTGGCTTCTTGGGATAAGAAAGTATTTTCAAGTCCAGGACTACTCTGGAAATATGAAGGCAATGGTTTCCATATTCAACATGAATGGAAGAGCATCTATATGGTGGGAACACATCAGGCAAGTGAAGAAGATCAATGAAAGAAATATTTCGTGGAAGCAGTTCAAGAAATACTTCAAGCAAAAGTACCTCTCTGACAAGTACTATGATGACAAGATCAAAGAATTCCATGAGCTGAGATTGGGACAATTGACTATGGAAGAGTATGCAAACAAGTTCTTGGAGCTGCTGAGGTATGTCAGGTATATTCTAGATGATAAGGTGAAAATTCAACGTTTTCTATGTGGGCTACCTCAGTCATATAAAGATAGGATCGAATTCGATGAACCTCGAACTCTAGAAGAGGCAATAAGGAAGGCCAAGTATTGCTATGATCAAAACAAAAGCAAACCTGATTTCCATTGTAATGTCCCCTCTATCATACCAGCGTGATAGAGAGGATCATTGTGCTCAATCCGGGCAATTAGCCCCATAACAATTTAACCAAGCATTCACACAGTATAAAAATTCATATGGGAATGTAAGATTATAAGGAAACACAGCGGAAGTAAATAGATAGTGTTGATATCTAAGATAAGTTCAAGAAATCTGTGACAGCCATTAAATAAAGACCCTTGCAGAATTATGAAAGATCATATGGAAATGCATATACTTTTAAAAACACAGCGGAAGTAAATTCATTAGCACATCCATCATTCATTCCAATATTCATCAAATGATCATTTCAAATTTTACACAGGAGTATACTTATCTTATGCGGAAGTAGTCCCACGCAACTGGCTATGCAACTGCAATGTTCCACCCAACCGTAGGCCAGTGTGCTCCTCAATCTCTCAGCACCACTGCCACCCCCGAGCTGGGCATGATCTCTACAAGGAACCAGGGAACAGCAGACTCACACATAGCCAAGCATACACCAAGATGAGCCAAGCCAATCTAGAATTGGGTTTATCAGGCTGCTAGGACATGGAAGGGAAGAATTGCCAAGCTAGTGAGCTCCCACACAGAGCCAGGGATAACCTTGCAAGATCTATCTAGCTTGGCACCCACAATACCTACACACCCAGCACAAGGAAGTATTCTTTTCACTGCTATACAGTCCCTCAAGCCATACCTTCCCTATCTAGTGCTCTCAGGGTATGCATAGAAGAGTAACCAAAGCCCTCTTGATCTTCTTGAGAGGTTGTCTCCCCCACTAGGTTTATCAAGCCACTTCTGTCCACTACCACTCCAAAACTTCAGTTCACAGGTTCAAACCAAAAACGAGGATGCACATAACAGCAGAACCCAATTATGGGGCAGGATAAAACGTTTTTACAATGAGATGCATGAGATGGGGTTTCGACTAACCTAGGAAAACGTGGGAAGACCCAAAACGTAATGGCAACTGGGACATTCGACTGGGAGACCAAAACCCATTCCAGCAAACTGCCCCAGGGACAAAAATGACCTCTCCCTTAGTCCCAAATCGCGTCCCCCTTTCCCCAGCTGCTGCCCACTACCAAAAACGAATTCCTGGGCATGAAAAACGCAGGGTTATGGTGAAAAACGTGAGGATAACTTCCAGTGAGCTCTGGCTGCGTGAGAGGAAGGACATAATGCATGAATACCTACCTTAGGAAGCATTTCGTGGTGGTTTTCTTGCCCAGCAAGCCAAAAATACGATTTTCAGATTGGTAGCTTGCCCATGCACGAAAATCTGACTGCCATACTTCTTCATTTCCAAGGCATTAACTGCCTTAACCAATTTCTTGGAAGAATTAAATGATTGGGTGCATGAGACGAAATGGGTAGTTGGTGGTTTATGGGTTTCCCCATTGACACGTGGATTAACACCATTGGCTCAAGGGTTTAAATAATTTCCCCCCCCGTTTCCCTTGTAGAATCATGCCCCATCTCTTTTGTTGCATTGCATAGCTAGTTGTGGGTATTTTTCATTAAAATTCGTATTTACATGATGTCTTATATACATTGTGCCCATCTCGCACAAGAACTATAGGCATCTATTTCTAATTGCCGATACATAAAATGCCAAATCAATGGTGGGGCCTTGGACTTGAGATCCTCACCACGATCAATTTACAATATTTACATCATTTGCGATTTAATACAAAGGGGGTCAAAATGAGGACATTACATCCATAAGGCATGGAAGGGCAAGAAGAATGAGAAGTTTGACCAAAGGAAGAAAGGTTTCAAACCTCCTCATATCAGAAATCAGCAAAGGTAGCCATTACAGGTTGTGAATAAGCCAACTAGGATGATGGGAGACAAGCCAAGAGATCCAAAGGAACCAAGAGAACCACTTCAATGTTTGGGTTGTGGAGGAGACCACATGCTTAGGAATTGTCTGCACCAAAATGGGAATGCAAATCAAGTTCACAACATCCAAGGAGCTGTAACTGTGGGTCAAGTGGCGAGGACAATCCCTAGAATCTATGCAGCACTAGATGACCACCAGGCAGATCATCAGTCAACTATAGTTGAAGTTGAAGGTAAGATTGCTAAGCAATCTGTTTCTATTTTGATTGATCCTGGATCTATTCACAGTTATGTCACTCCTAGAATTGTTGATATTTGTGCTTTTAAGAAATTAAAGCATAGTAAATCATGGTTAGTTCAACTAGCCACTGGAACCAAGAGAAAAGTTAGTGAAATAGTAGAGAAATGTCCATTAGAGATGGATGGGCTATTCACTTATGCAGATCTGAATATTTTGCCACTTGGTTCCTATGATATTCTCATTGGGATGGATTGGTTAGAGGCGCATAGGGTTAAACTTGATTGCTACAATAAGACATTTGAATGTATGGACAAAGAAGGAAACCCATGGGTTGTAAAAGGCATTCCAAAGGTGACTTCTGTTAGGCAGGTTTCAGCCATGCAGCTGAAGAAGTTCTGTAGAAAGGGTTGTCAATTGTACGCAGGCCATGTTTTGGAGGCAACGGAAAATGAAACTCCTATGATAGAGGACTATCATGTATTGCAGGAATTCAGGGATGTTTTTCCTGATGAGATTCTGGGACTCCCTCCAAAGAGAGACATTGATTTTACAATTGAACTTGTGCCAGGAGTAGCACCAGTGTCTAAGACACCGTACATGATGAGTACACCTAAATTGCTAGAATTGAAAATGCAATTACAAAAGTTGTTAGAAAAGAAATATATCAGGCCAAGTGTGTCCCCATGGGGAGCACCTGTTCTATTTGTGAAAAAGAAAGATGGAACACTCAGGTTACGTATTGACTACAGGCAGTTCAACAAAGTTACTGTGAAGAACAAATACCCATTGCCCCGAATTGATGACCTTTTTAATCAAATGAGAGGAGCAAGAGTATTTTCAAAGATCGACTTGAGGCCAGGTTACCACCAGGTAAGAATCAAAGAGGAAGATATTCATAAGACATCCTTTAGAACAAGGTATGGACACTATGAGTTTGTAGTGGTACCATTTGGTCTCACAAATGCACCAGCTACATTCATGTGTCTCATGAATAGTGTTTTTAGCAAGTATTTGGACAAGTTCGTTCTTGTTTTTCTGGATGACATTCTCATTTATTCTAAGAATGAAGAAGAGCATGAAGAACATTTGAGAATGACATTGAAATTGCTAAGGGAGCATAAACTGTATGCAAAGTTAAGCAAATGTGACTTTTATAAAGATAAAATTTATTATTTGAGTCACATTATCTCAGACGAAGGAATATCGGTGGACCCTAAGAAGATTGAAGCCATTATGAATTAGCTAACTCCAAGGAATGTGACAGATGTGAGATCTTTTATGGGCCTTGCTGGGTAATATAGGAGGTTCATTGAAGGATTCTCTAGGGTTGCAAACCCGATCATTTCTTTGCAAAAGAAGGGGATAAAGTTTGAATGGTCACCGAGATGTGAAGAAAGTTTCCAATGGTTGAAGAATCTTCTTACAAG
Source organism: Larix kaempferi (assembly GCA_027924585.1). Classification (NCBI taxonomy): domain Eukaryota; kingdom Viridiplantae; phylum Streptophyta; class Pinopsida; order Pinales; family Pinaceae; genus Larix; species Larix kaempferi. The sequence continues at coordinate 53,117,104 of BSBM01000073.1, forward strand.
TGCACCAATTTTGAAAATTGCAAATCCAGAAAAAGACTTTGTGGTATGTACCGATGCATGCAATCAAGGAGTTGGAGGAGTTCTTATGCAAGACAACCACGTGGTATGCTATGAGTCGAGGAAGTTTAAGGAGCACGAGAAAAACTATGCTACTCATGATTTAGAACTTGCAGCCATAGTACATGCTTTAAAGATGTGGAGGCATTACTTAATGGGCAGGAAATTTGAGTTAAGAACAGACCATTGTGGTTTGAAATACTTGTTTGATTAGCCAACTTTAAATGCTAGGCAAGCCAGATGGTTGGAATTTTTGTGTGAATTTGATTTTGAAATCAAACAAATAAAAGGGAAAGAAAATAAGGTAGTCGATGCACTCAACAGGAAAGTACATGAAATGCATGTGGCAGCGCTTAGCACTTGCCAACCAGATTTGAGATAGCAAATTGTTAACCATATTGCTGAGGATGAAGTGTATGTGCAGATAAAGGATAAATTGCAACAACAAAACCTTGGAAAGAAGTATGAAGGCTATCATTTGGAAGAAGAAGGACTTCTTACTTATAAGAATAGAGCCTATATTCCACATGTGGCAGATTTTAGGAGGATTGTTATGGATGAAATCCATAAAGATCCATACTTCGGTCACCCTGGATATCAGAAAACAATTGCTACAGCAATAAAATATTATTTCTGGCTAGGAATGAAGAAGGATGTCACTGAATACATTTCTAAGTGCATGACATGTTAGTAGGTGAAGGTTGAACACCAACACCCAGTAGATTTATTGCACCCAGTGCCAATCCTATAATGGAAATGGGAAGTAATTTCCATGGATTTTATTACAGGATTGCCAATGACTATGAGACAACATGATTCCATCATGGTTGTGGTGGATAAGTTAACAAAGGAATCACATTTTATACCGATTAAGTCCACACATAAAGCCGATGCCATTGCAAATATTTTCATGAAGGAAATTTTCAGATTACATGGGTTGCCTAAGGCAATAATTTCTGACAAGGATACCAAGTTCACCTCCAATTTTTGGAAAAGTCTCTTTGTAGATTTGGGTACACAGTTGAACTTCAGTACCGCATACCATCCTCAAACAAATGGAAAAACAAAAAGAGTAAATCAGGTGCTCGAGGACATGCTCCGTATGTATGTAATGGACAAACCATCCAAGTGGGAGGATTATCTACACTTGGTAGAGTTTGCATATAACAATGGGAATCAAGAATCATTGGGAATGATTCCATATGAGGTTCTATATGGCAGAAGGTGTAGGACACCAGTGACTTGGGGCAATCCAGTGAGCATAATTGTACTTGGGCCATAATTGCTTAAGGAAATGGAGCAAGAGGTTGTAAAGATCATGCAGAATTTAAAAGCAGCCCAGGATAGACACAAAAGCTATGCAGATAAGCATAGGTTGCATAGAGAATTCAGTGTTGGGGATCATGTGTATCTTAGAGTGAGACCAAGGAAGGGTCCCTTGAAGCTTGGGAGTTGTGCCAAGATATCACCTAGATATTGTGGGCCATTTGAAGTGCTTGAAAGAATAGGGCCAGTTGCATATAGACTTGCATTTCCTGGTAGCACTAGAGCTCATAATGTTTTTCATGTCTCTTTGCTTAAGAAATATGTACATGATCCTAACCATGTGATTAATTGGGATGTGATCCAGGTGGAACCCGAGGGAGAGTTCCAAACCGATCCCTTGCGCATCCTAGACAAGAGGGTAACATTGCTCCGGAACCGAGCAATCGGACAGGTAAAGGTGCAATGGAAGCACTATGGTACCGATGAGGCTACATGGGAGCTGGAGGATGCCATGAGAGTGGCATATCCATTTTTGTTCAATTTTGATGAGCACTGAGGATAGTGCTAATGTAAGGGGAGGGGAATGTCACATCCCCATTTTGACCTTATTGCATTAAAATCGTAAATGATGTAAATGTTGTTATTTAATCATGGTGAGGAGCTCAAGGCCAAGGCCTCGCCATTGATTTATCATTTTATGTATCAGCAATTAAAATCGGTGCATATGGTTCTTGTGCTAGACATGCACAATGAAAATTAATACATCATGTAAATACAAATTCTAATGAAATACCCACAACCAGCTATGCAATGCAACAAAGAGATGGGGGCATGATTTTTACAAGGAATAGGGGGGGAGAATTATTCAAACCCATGAGCCAATGGTGTTAATCCATTTCTTTGAGAAAAACCCATAAACCACCAACTACCCATTTTGGGTTATGCACCCAATCATTTAATTCTTCCAAGAGTTGGTTGAGGCAGTTAATGCCTTGGGAGTGGAGAAGTATGGCAGTCAATTTCGAGTATGGGCAAGCCACCAACCTGGAAAATCGTATTTTTCCTCCATGGGCAAGAAAACACCCACGAAATGGTGCCCAAAGCCATTCTTCACCCATGGCCTTTGACCTCTCACACAGTCTGAGCTAGCTGGGTCTTTCCCTGCACGTTTTTCATCCTTTTTCTTCATTTACCCATGCCTGGGAACTCATTTTTGGATAGCAAAGTGGCTGGGAGAAGAGAACCACGAATTGGGGGTTTAATGGAGGTCGTTTTTGCCCCTGGGTTGTCCCTAAACGTTTTCTAAAAACGAATTTTCCTTCCAGGTTTTATTCCCATTTCTCCATTTCATTTTTGGGTTGCCCATGTTTTTCTGAACTAGTAGGAACCCCATCTTTGGGCATATCACTATAAAAACATTTCTTCATGCCCAACACTTATACTTTTGCTGTTATGTGCTTCCCTGTTTTGGTTTGAACCTGTGAGAAAGAGATTTGGAGTGGTAGTGGACAGAATTGGCTTGATAAACCTAGTGGGGGGAAATAACCTCTCAAGAAGATCAAGAGGGATGGCTACTCTTCTATGCACACCTTGGACACTCTAGATTGGAAGGTATGGCCTTAGCGACTGTGCATTGGTGAAGGGAATACTTCCTTGAGTGGGGTGTGTAGGAATTGTGGGTGCCAAGCTAGATAGATCTTGTAGAGGTACCCATAGCTCTATGCTTGACCTCACTAGCTTAGCAATTCTTCCTTTCCATTTCCTAGCAGCCTGATAAACCCAATTGTAGATTGGCTTGGCTCATTTTGGTGTATGTTGGGCTATGTGTGAGTCTGTTTTTCCCCGGTTCCTTGTAGAAATCATGCCCAGCTCGGGGGGTGGCAGTTGGATCAAGAGATTGATAAGCACAACTGGCCTATGGTTGGGAGGAACGTTGCAGTTGCATAGTTGGTTGCTTAGGGACTACTCTGTTTCAAGATAAGTACTCTCATGTGCTAATTCTGTATTGTTTCAATGGATGAATGACATGAATGTCTTGAATGTATGATGGATGTGTAATAGAACTTAATTCTGTTGTGTTTTCAAATAATTACGTATTTCCATATTTCCATCTTCTCTCTATATGCATGTTTGTATACTTTATATGGAGCTAGATGTCCCCGAATCAGAGTCATGTTCTCTCCCAAGCTAGTATGATGGGTGGGTATGTGACAGTTGCATGATCTTAAGTAGACAAAATGGTCAATATAAATACTAGTGACGACATTTAATTATGTAGAGTATGGACATTTTGGATCTCATTATGTAGAGTTATTAAAAATCATGTTGGATCTCATTTTAACCTTTTGACAACAATGGAGATTTTCTATTTTTAAGTATTATTTTCCTAGTACTCAAGTTCCCAATATATATCTTATGTGCCATGAGGTGTGATTTTTCCATCCATTTATTCCATTTGTTTTTAGATTAATTCTCACACAAGATTTTGTTTCAGTTATCCTATGTTTATAATGTTTTCTTAACATAGATACCATTATAAGCTTTTACATGTGGAAAGATAAACCAAGATGAAATATGATATTGAACTTCTCTTCTAAGATCTAGGTAAGGTTCAGGTTGATTCACATTATCAACTAATGCATGGACATCATTGGTACCAAAAATTAAGACCGCATGCCATGGACGGATAGAAGTAAAAACCAAATTTAGACAACATCACATCATTATACACACAACATGAGACAACAACATTAGACAACAAGATACTAATATAGACAATATCAATATAATCACATAACTGAAAATCCATGTACATCAAGGCTACAAAACTCATCCAAACATATACAATTTCTGGCAAATAGTGGAACATGGTTCCCAATGTACATACAATGGCAACTCGTGCCCTATAGAAAATGCGACAACTCATGCCATAGATCCAAAATACATGGCAACTCATGTCGTAGATACAAAGTACATGGAAACTGGTGCACAAAAGTGCCACATCATGGCTAATGTACATAACATGGTGTGCCAAGCATTATGACCACCCCCGTCACTCCCAGGCACATCTCCAAAGTCGATTTTCCTACTCTTCGAGCTACTGGTGCCTCGGGTCTTGTTCCATCTAGGAGTAGACTATCTCTCTGGGCTCTGGAACAAATGATATAAGATACCGTCATTTTCAAGCATTTGCAACATTTACCACATTTATAAAACAAATGTAGAATTCGAATCTTAAATAAATAACCTCTGATGCGAGTGGGAAATGTGAGGCAAGTGTCCTGTATCTAGGAGCCTCTCAGCAATTCCAGCCTACAACATTTACAACAATCATTTAATTGAAAAGTAATAATTTCTTAAATTAATTTTTGTTAATGCATCAAAATATTTTCATAAATTAGCTTGATTCTCACCGTGAACACCTTTGACGATGGACATGGTTGGGCTTCTAGGCTAGTAGGTGGAGCAGATGCATGGAAAACTAGCTTCGATGCAGTCATGGGAGGGAGGTAGATGTAGTGGAAGTCACTACAAGTGCAACACTGGAGATATAGATAAGGATACTAGAAGAGTAGATGCCACAATAGTGGTGGGAAGTGGGGATGATATGGTGGGAGAAGACATGGTGGTATGGGATGGAGGAGGACGTCGTGGATGATGAACCCCTGTCGGTTGTACAATAGAGGGTATCGAATGAAAAGGACTAGGGGGGGTGTTGAGGGATGGTGCATGGGAGGCAGTCCTGCATAGAGGGAGGAGGATGGACGGAAGGGAGGTTGTGGACGAAGAGGGGAAGCTGAATAGATTGGGGAGGATGTATAGACGGGGGGGGCGTGGATGAGTGGGGGAGGATGGATGGAGGGGGGAGTATGGCCGGAGAGGGGAGGTTGGATGGAAGGGAGGGGGTGGACGGAGGGAGGGGTCTAGATGGAAGAAAGGGGGGGGACTCATGGGAGAGGGTGGAAACATAGGACTAAAATGGGGACCTGCAGCTGTTGGTGGCACCTACATATACATTTGTAATATCATAATTTAGTAAACAAACAATAAATTAAACCATAGTAAGTCGTAACAATTCAAATTAAAAGCGTGCTTTCAACTACACATTGTACCTGTGTATATGGTGATCTGCCAATCCCTAGAGGGGATGGTTGATCACCGTAGTTAGGGAACACATGTGGACAACAAAATTCATGCATGTTATGAACATGTTAAACAAATCATTACTTAGGAAATCAAGATATTCAAAAACATTGTATGAACTATCAACGTGTATGCCATAAATATAAATACTTAAGTAATATAAATGCCATAAGTAATGACAATATTGTGTGAGGTACTGAAAATACCTCCGTGTGAGGTGTTGCAATTTCAGTTGCAGTTGCCATTGTTGCATCCAGGTTGGGAGATCCTATGTTCTCCCATGTTGGTGTCTCAGCTCTGAATAAATGTACATTGAAATAATAGTTTAAGTCAAACAAAAACAATTTAAAAATAATTTACAAGTTATCAAGTGATGATTGAAAACACATTAAAAAAATTGCTGACCTGATCCATATAACTCAATCTGGCCAGGGCAAGTGTGCCTGCAATGGGGACAAAGATGTGGCATTGTCCCCGTCGAACTAGAATGCCCAGCATGGCTACCACCGATCACAGGTCTATCCTGGCCCTGTCGTGAAGGCCCTACACCTGGATCTCTATCAAGGTCAATCAACCTCTCCACTGTAGTCGCTGCTACAAAGGAGGTGTGTCTGAGGAGTCCACGTGCAACATTCCTCATTTCCTCCTCGATCTGATCAAGATTGTGGGGTAACTGAGGTTGTTGAGGAGACAGGTTGGGGTCGTGCCTAGGAGCTAGTGGCCCTCTCAGTGCATTCCTCCTGGAAGCAGGTCAATCTTGGGCAGAGCCACACCCAACACCCTGGAACTCGGTTATGTCAAAATAGTTGACATGTAAACCGAGCATTAACTCAACCCACAGTTGCCGAAGGAAGTACTGTGGAACCTCCCTATTATTGTAGGGAGGTTTATCATACACCATGAACCACCTCTGCATCCAATTATCCCTCCATGGTTGGTAATTACCACGTAATGACACCAATCCATGCAGACACGTGGCTTTCTAGTGTTGGGTGGTTGTTGTGTTCTTGGATCACTGAACACACTGTATAATTGGGCCTTTGTAATATTCAAATCTTTTATTGCTTCCTTGGAAATGCCCGTGGACTAATACTCCCGCATCCTAGCTCGATATCCAATCATGTCAGTTAATTGGCGATGTGCATGGATGAGGGAGTCAATTAAGCTCTCAATTGACGTGGAAAGAGACACTCGATATGGTTCCCCCGTGTTTCTTAGTTCTTGAGTGTGCACTCTCATTTCATTTACATAATGGTTAAGGTCATCTTGTTCAACATTTTGTTGGGGGTTTTGGTTTTCTTCGGCATTTGGATTTTGTTGACGGTTTTCTTCGGCATTGGGTCCAAGGTTTGGGTTTTCTTGTGTTCCACCAGACTCCAGGTTAATATTTTGTTCACTCATTGTCTCGGTTTACAATCTGCAATTGAAAATTGGTCCATTGTTTTAAAAATTTGGGAATTATTAACAGTTTAATAAACAAAAAAATCAAAAAATTGACACAAATAATGAATAAAATGACAAAAAAAATCAAATTTACCTATCCAATTGACATGTTGATGAGTTGGTGGATCGATTTGGTGGGTTTTGAAGTGGAAATGGCCTCTTTTGGTGGTTGTAGTCATGCGCACACGAAGGGGAATTCGTGCTCGGATCCAATGAGAAGAATGGGAGAATTCGGCTCTTTTTTTTTTTTAACAGGAGCGTGTGCGCAAAAAATACATCTAAAACTTAACATGAAATTTTTATATATGAACAAATTAATATGGGACAATGATAATCACACTTAATTATATAGTCAAAATTGATTAGTGATTGAATGCCAAAACTAATTAAATTTATGTAGGATATGTGTACTTTCAATCTAGATAAATGATTTATCTTGAGAGTTAGATATATAGTAAATATAAACAAAAGAAATTAACTATGGACAAGGCTCTTAGTGAAAAGGTGGCCTCTTCAAAAGTTAGAAGATGATTATTCTCACATACCACATGAGGGGTTTGAGGTGTCTTCACAAAAATTACCGAGATTGTTTGGTGAAGACTCAAAAGGAGGATGTCGTATTGATTCAAGAAACTACTATGATTTTATGGAGAAAAACTATTAGTATTTTCTTTTACTTTTCTAAGTGGTTCATCCTTAAATGTGCAAATGCAAATGATGTGTTATTATTAAATCCAATTAGGAAAGCCTAACAAAAATGATTAGAATTACTAGATTCTTTCCTAGAATAATGGACCAATAGGTAAATGGTTATTTGTTTGCAAAAGTTTCAAAATAATAACTAGAAGACGTAGGTTTTAGTTAAAAGAATTCGGTTTTAGTTAGTTGTAGAGGACTCAAGAGTCTCAAGCAATGTTTTAGGTAATTAAATTGTAACTTTTATGTCACTCATTCCTAGAAAGCATAATCTTGGATTGTTTGATGATTTCCATTTCATATTCTTATGCAAATCCATTAATAAGACTCAAGTTGATCCTCTCAAATACAATTTCACTAGTACAATTTGTTTTTATTTTAATAGAAAAATGTATGATGCAGTTAGTGTTGCTAAGAAGGAATATATTCCATTACAACTAAAAGGATTCAATATGGTTATAAAATTTGGGCTTCTATTCATCAACTATAATGGGTGGCAGGTTGTGTGGGTTTATCATACTTTTTTATCCTTGTAAGTGTGTTTTCGTGAAAGTTTTTCAACTCCTCTAGAAGCCTTATACAAGGGATTCCAATGTCTCCTTAGTGGTTCCTTTTGATAGTTTAAGATATAAGTACGATCATTGAGGCCTATAAGAGGAATGGGAAATTATAAGGTGTAGATATAGGAACCATTCTTTTTTTTACTCACTCATTGTTTTTAGATGTTGTACTTTTATTTGACACTGTTTCTATTAGAAAAATGGTTAATACTAAATAAACTCTTTCACTTTACTATGAAGCTACAAGTATGGAAGCAAATATGTATAAAATGTTTTTTTAGTGGTGTGTGTGATATACAAAAAAAAAAAAAGGAAATGAAGTGGATTTTTATGTTTTAAGTATTCAATTGTAATCAAGGGATCAATCCCTCGGTTTTACTCAAGGCTAATGGATACCTATATAGGATTGGGCTTGGTTGTTTGAAAAGATAGAAAAGAGTTTTAGTGATTTAAATGGTTATGTAGGAGAGGCAGAGATTATTTATCATAAAGTTTGTATTGGAAGACACTCCCATTTATTGATGCTCTTTAGCTCATACACTCTAATGCTCTTTATCTCATACACTCTAATTGGAATACTATAAAGAACTAGAAGAAAATGTTTAATTTTTTTGTGGGAGGGAAGCAATGATTCATGTATACCTTTAGTAAAATTAAAAGAATAGCTAAACTAAAAATATTTGGAGGTTGGGGCCTTAAAAACCTTCACCACTTTGGATTCAATCTTCCTAGCAATGACATTGTGGAGATTGATCAAAACTAATTGTGTATTGCACTAGGTAATTAGAATGAAATACATGAATCCACTATACATGGAAGAATGGATAAGGTATATGACTAAATCCCATTCAATTGAATCAATTATGTGGAAGGATCTGGTTCATTAAGATGGCTTGGAAGGTAGGAAACCACCAAATCATTAAGAATATAGGTTGACTCTTTGATAGTGTGTGAAAACATGCACATCTTTCCTGAAGGAATAAAAGAAAAGTTGACCCATTGAGGAAATATTTATCTTGTTGGTGCTGCAAATTTGGGTGGGGTGACATAAGTAGGGAAAGATGGATGGACAACATCTATGAATTTAGTCCTCAAGGGAGAATAGGTGAACTAGTGGAACACAACAATAAATACATTTCTTGTAAATTATATTCATCTAAAAAAAGACTATGATTCTTTGGTTTGGTCTTGAAACCCTTGTGGTGAGTACTCTACGAGCTTGGGTTACAATTAAGCCATGTTCCTTAAAGGGCACCAAAATGAATCTCAGAGGTGGCTCAACCATTATAGAAGTTGAAAGCTCCATTAAAAACAAGTCTCTTTCTTTAGTTAGTAACAAGCAATGACGTGTTAAGTTGAATATCCAAAAACAAATGCTAAATGAAATTATAAAAGAATTGGATGAATGATTTTACATTGAAAAAACATAAAATCCTTACATATATTGTTGCTTGGGCAATATAAAAAACATTGAAATGGAATTACATCTTATGAAATTATAAAGAATTAGATGAGTAATTTTGCTTAAGCATACAAACACTCAAAATACAATCTTGTTAATCTTTCCTCTTTATATTTTATAAAGTTATAAAGAATTGGATGAGTGATTTTGCTTAAGCATATAAACACTCAAAATACAATCTTGTTAATCTTTCCTCTTGATTTTTTCATAACATTAAATACTTATTAAGACTTGAAACAACCAATGCTTGTTTGACACGCATTGACAAGACATAAGAATTGCAAATCCTTTGATGATAGATCAATCATTTGCTCAAGATTACCAGCTAAAACAATTCACTTCCACTACGATGCTAGCACGACTATATATTTAGTTATGAATAAACCTACTTAGAGAATTTTTTACAAATCATAGGTCATTCCAAGTTCATTATTAAATAAATGCAAAAGGATTTTAGACTACATTTACTCACTCTCGTGGACTGTCAAGTCAATATCCTAAAGGAAACTTCTTGTGTTAGTGACGAATAATGAAGTGTTAAGTTGGGAATCCAAAAATAACTTGGATTTCATGTAAAAAATAAATAAATTGAATGGGATATATAATTTATTTGGAGAAGTAGGGAGTTGGAATGAAATTACAATAGATGAAATTATAAAAAATGGATGGGTGATTTTGCATTGTCAATAACGTAAAGCCCTTACATATCTTGTTATGGATCACTCAAATTACAATCTTGTTTCATGGTAAAAAAATTTGAAATTTCTTATAGCATTAAATATATTTATTGGAACTTGAAATAACCTTTATTCGGTTCAGAATTACAAGTTCTTTGATGATAAATCAGTCATTTGCTTAAGATTACTTTAATGAAGTTAAAAAAACAATTCAATTCCACACGATGCTGGAAGTGCTATATATTTACTATGAATAAACTTATTGAAATTAGCTTGGATAATCTTTTTACAAATCATTGGTGATTCCAAGTAATTATTAAACGGGTGCAAAAGGGCTTTCCAGCCAATCTCCTAAATATTGCTAGAGTTTTTTGAAATAAAAATTTCGACAACCACCAATTCAATTTTATGGTGATATTTTATTTAAAGCATCGGTATTATATAAATTTGGTATTTTAATAGCTATTTTATTTAGAATAAATATAAAATAATTAAATAACTGAAATTAATACTTGTACAATCACATTTATACACTTATATCAACTACAATTTAAAAATGTTATTTATTTTATTTAGAATAAATATAAAATAATTAAATAACTGAAATTAATACTGATACAATCACATTTATACACTTATATCAACCACATTTATACACTTATATCAACCACGATTTAAAAATGTTATTTATTGTATTCTCTCTACTTGTCATACCACAATTTATGTCAATCAAAATACTCTGAATTCACGTATTCATCATAATGAGCAAATTTCCACATCAAATAGTTTATTTTATTTTATTTTATTTTCAAGTCTACTAAGAATAAAGGAATCCAGTCATGCTTGGTCCAAAGATGATATGTGGGATGGGGAACCGTGTGGATACATTGTTCTTTTCAAAACCGCGGATAACAGGCCGCGTACGATACATTGTTCCATCCCATTCCATTTGTATTCATTAATAACCGATATAATCAAACTATATCAACTCCAATTTCCTGTGTTTTGTTACAACCCAAAGTGGATGATGTGTCAAGGGCCAAGTGGGCCAAGTGGCATATACAGTTTCTAAAAATTAAATATATAAAGAATTATAAAACCAAGCCCATGTTAGTTCTAAATTGAACTTTGCTATATTGTAAAATACATTTTTTTAAATATACATTAAATTTCAATTTCAATTTACATTCATGTATTGTTAAGTTAATAACAAAACAATAAGTTAGATATTAGTTTTGTGATAATTGTAATTTAATCAATAATTGAGTAAATTCCAAGTATTTTACTCCGCAATTAATTAATTAATGCAACTTTTGCCTATTTGCCTACATTCTTTCACATGGATCATAAGGAAACAAGACTATTACTTTATTATAATTCACCATTTTGATGGTGTAAATATTTTTTTAAATTTTTTGGATGAGATGATTTCAATGTGACAAATTTTGTTTTTAAGTAACATTATTTTGATGCAACCACTACGATTCGATCATTCCCAGAGTGCTTGATAGAGACACAATTAAAATGTATTTATGTTGGTGGATAACAACTCTCTTAAATGACCCTATAGAGATAATGGATCATTTTATATACTTGGTACATAAAGATTAATGGAAAAATGTAATACTTAAGGAAAAAAGATGTACAAATTTATGGGGGTCATTAATTCAAACCCTGAATAACCCATGCTGCGTTGTGGTGGGCTCGGTGGATGCACCTAAGGGTATAGTGGTAGAGGGCAGAATCGACCCTATTTCACATGAGTACAAGACTGCCCCAATTACCTATTCCCATAGTAAAAGCAATAAAATATATATTTTTTATTTTTTCCAAACTTTTGGTATTTTATTATATATATATATATATATATATATATATATATATATATATTATAAAGTAACATATTATGATTTTTTTAAAGCCACACATTGTTGTGAGCCACCTCAACCCCAGCCTTCTTCTTGCACTTGTCCACAACTTTCATGGCCTCGGCCCTTAGAGGGGTTCGACCTCCTCCATTGGATTTTGATGCCATCACTACAAGAAAAAAGGTCTTTGGTGACGGTCATGCTTATGACAGACCCTAAGCAGCTATCACCAAAGTCACTTATGGTGACAGGCTATGAAAACATGTTGCTATAAGTGCTTTTGCTGACAACTCTTTAAATCCCGTCACCAAATCCATGATCATTCCTGTGACGGACCTTAAACAGTCATCACCAAACTCACTTATGGTGATGGGCTATGAAAAATCATCATTGTAATCTCTTTTGGTGATAGTTATTTAAATCTCGTCACCGAATCCCTTTTGGTGACAGTCATCCCTGTGACAAACCTTAAATGGTCGTCACCAAAGTCACTTATGGTGGCGGGCTATGAAATATTGTCTCCATAAGTACTTCTGGTGACAGTTCTTTAAATCCCGTCACCAAATCCCTTTTTAGTGAAAATTTAGTGATGGTCGTTAAAATTCGGTTGCCATTTCTCTCTTTGGTAACACTTATGGTGAGGGTTGTTAAATCTCGTTGCTAATTATCGTATTGGCGACACTTTTGGTGATGATCCTTGAAGGGCCCTCACCAATACTTTTTTTGTGATGTTTTTGGCAATGGTAAAAATATGTATGTCACCATAGATAGTTGTAATTCTTTTGATGATGCCAAGTGGCCGTCATTGTAGTTTTTTTATAAAAATTGACTATTCTAGACCGCAACAATTAATTAGTCTTTCTCATTATGTGTTAATTCCCAATAATATTAAAACATCCCTTAATTTTATCCATCATTTTGGTTTGCTTTTTTATTTTTACTTATGACTAATATTCCCCCAGTTCACAACATAAAAAATACTCCATGATACATAGAAAGTCTACTACCTATAACGAATAATTTTTTTTTTACAATCTAAAATAAGTAGTGCATTGGAATGTTGCTAAAATTATAAAATATTTTTCAGAAGGTAAAAATTACTACAAAACAAGCATAAAAATTAATAGCCAATAGGCTATCAAATGCTAACCAATAACCAAAACAATTCAAAGCAATGGAAACTTGTACAAAGCACATCTAAAGAAATACTCCACATTCAAACATAAAATTACAATACAAAGTCGATACATTAATGGATTGACTTTTTTAAACCTTTTTCGGTATTCTCAATCAATTTAGTAAAACATTATTGCAAAATATCATATGAACTTGTAAGTCAACGTACATAATTTGATTACCCAAATCTATTTTTTGTTCAATACAAAAACCGATCATACCAAGGGACATCATAAAGTGATGCAAGGGAATCTTGACAGCTGACAAGAAATCCAGGAGGCTCGAGTCCATTTTTTTCCTTGCTACAGGAGTGATGCCTGGAATTCCAGGTGGTAGGTTAGGAATAAAATGCATTTCAGTAGTGTTGTAACTGTTTTTTTGCTTGATCGCAGATGGCTAGGGGTGGTTGTTGGTTACCCTCATTCGAGGAAGAGAGCTATGCTCTGTTTTACTTTTAAACTTGGAATTCGTTGTTTTAGGTTTTTTAGAATGTAGTATGCAGACCAGCGAGACTGGATTTCTTTCATGTGTGAATCAATAGAAACCCGAAATTGTTAAGTGGGCTGTAATTTCTGCTCCTACTCGTGCATTCTCCATTCGGAGTTGATACATGAACTTGATATAAGCTTGAGACTGTATTTAAATGTTTAGCGCTCTGGTTGAATAGTTTATGCTGCGTGTGAGGGAGTAGGTTAGTGGGTAACGTGTTTTTTATTTGCAGGAGGGACGTCACACCCACCTACAACAAACGCACATGAGCCAGTTACTCCAGAAGGGATGACAGAGACTCCACTGCATCTGTGTAACCTCTCTCTCTCTATTGGCAGAAGGAAAACGTAGGCCACTGGTGGGCTTAGTGTGGATATCTGGAAATGAGACCAAGTCTTTTGTAGAAGACACCCTTCTACCAGAATCTGGAAAAACACGATTTCTGAGAGAATGGGGCATTTTTCACTGAGCCATCCATCTTGGAAAACCAGTTTCTGCAAGTTCAGTCCTGCGACTGCATCAATTTTTGGTATCAGAGCCTGAGAAAGAACCTGTAAGTATGCAGGCTTATTGAGTTTGGAATTTGCATTGGCTGAAGTTTGTGAATTGATTTTGTCTCTGTAAAAAAAAAAAGGAAACAAGAAAATGGCAATGTGAATGAGAGGAGGTAGAGCAGGTCGCGGAGGTAGACCTGTTGCAAATGCCGAGCTGATGGAGAAAATGAGGGCTATGCAAGCTAGAATGGAAGCTATGGAGCTGGCTAGGCAATGAGAACCAGACCTAGGAGATGAAAGTGAACCAAAAGTAGAGGATGGTGAGCAAGAAGAAGAGGCAACACCAGAGACGGCTGAGATGAAGTTGTTAAGGTTGGTATTAGGGTCCAGCTGTAGACCAAAACCCTCCTTGTCTACGTATGATGGGAATTTTTCAGCAGAGGGGATGATAGACTAGATAGGGGAGTTAGATCGATATTTTGACTATGAAAAGATAGAGGAGGACAAGAAGGTAAAACTAGTTGTGACTACATTGAAGGGCCATGCAACACTATGGTGGGATAGTGTGCAGGCTGAGAGGAAGAAGAAAAACAAGTCAGTGATAAAAAGTTGGGATAGGATGATTTCTAAGATGCGAGGTAGGTTCTTTCCCAAGGACTACCAACTGACTCTCTATAGACAGATGCAAAACCTTAGGCAAAGGTCACTGACTGTTAGAGAGTATACAAAAGAGTTTTACAAGGTAAACTTAAGAGCAGGGTACGTTAAGGATACCTATGAAAAGACAACTAGATACATAAATGGGTTGAGAATGGAGATCCAAGACGAGATCAGTATGTTATCTCCTATCACTATGGAGGGAGCTTATCAGTATGCTCTAAGGGAAGAATAGAATATAGCCAGGAAGCAAACCTTTGGTAGAAGAAGAGGAGATACCAAGGGAAGGGGACAAATAGTTGGAAGAGACAAAGTCCCAACCTACAAGGATGAAGCTGGTGGTTCTAACCAGCAATACCAAACAGGGAAAGGAGATGAACCCCGAGTTGGAAGACCCTACCATAGAGGTAGGGGTAGAGGCAGAGAGTTGGTTTACTGGTGTTACAGATGCAACAAGCTAGGCCATCGATCCTATGAATGCCTTGACAATGAAAATGTAAGACAAAGAGGAAATTACGTTGCACAAGGAAAGTAAGTAGAGACACAAGCGCTCATGGTAGAAAATGCACCTGAAGTTGGGGAGGATCTCCTTATGAACAAGGTACTATTGAAACCAGAGAAGGAGGTAATAGAGTCTTCACAAAGGAAGGCCTTATTTCGAACTACATGCAAAGTGCAAGGAAAATGTTGTAAGGTAGTTATTGATAGTGGGAGCACCGACAATTTGGTGTCCACTGAAATGGTGGAAAAGCTGAAGCTTGAGAAGGTCAAGCACCCAACACCTTACAAGGTGTCATGGCTGCATAAGGGGCACCAACTGTTGATTACAGAACAAAGTGAAGTAGAATTCCAAATAGGAAGATATCAAGACAAAGTGACTTGTGATATCATACCTATGGATGTGTGCCATGTTCTGCTAGGCAGACCTTGGCAATTTGATGGGAAAGTTGTACATGATGGATGTAAGAACTGTTATAAGTTCGAGATGGGTGGTATCCAACACACTTTACTACCTTTACAGGAAGGAGATGGAGCTACAAAAGAGGTGTCAAAATCCCTGGTGCTCATTGGGAAAAGTTTCATACAGCAGATGACAGAAGAAGAGGTAAGTTATGCTATTGTTTGCAAACCAAGATTTGAACCTGTTAGTACTGCCATTCCATATCTGTTGGTAGAAATTAAGGACCTATTAGAGAATTACCAAGACATTGTAGTTGATGAATTCCCAATGCATTGCCACCTAAGAGAAGCATTAGTCACCATATAGATCTGATACCTGGAGCAAGCCTACCAAACAAGGCTGCTTATAGGATGACCCCAAAGGAAAATGAGGAAATTAGAAATTAGGTTCATAAATTGTTGGATAAGGGCCTGATTAAAGAGAGTTTAAGCCCATGCGTTGTCCCAACATTGTTAAGCCCAAAGAAGGATGGTGAGTGGAGGATATGCATCGACTCTAGGGAAATCAATAAAATCACCATCGGGTATAGGTTTCCTTTGCCCAGGATAGATGATTTGATGGACTGTCTGAGCGAAGCAAAATACTTCACCAAGATTGATTTAAAGAGTGGTTACCAGCATATTAGGATTCGGGAAGGTGATGGGTGGAAAACAACTTTCAAAACCAATGATGGGTTGCATGAGTGGTTGGCCATGCCGTTTAGGTTGACCAATGCCCCAAGAACTTTTATGAGACTCATGAATGAAGTGCTTAAGGATTTCATAGGGAAATTTGTCATAGTTTACCTAGATGACATCTTGATATTCAGCCAAACAAAAGAGGAGCATTTGAGGCACCTCAAATATGTTTTGGACAGGCTGCAAAAAGAGAAGTTACTAATGAATGTTAAGAAATGTTTCTTTATGCAAGAGGATTTAGTATATTTGGGATTCATTATTTCACAAGAGGGACAAAAGATGGACCCAGAAAAGCTGGAGGCAATCCTAAACTGGCCAACACCAAAGAATGTTTTCGAAGTCAGAAGCTTCCACAGATTAGCAAGTTTTTACAAGAAGTTCATCAAAAACTTCAGTGGTATTTGTGCTCCAATTAATGAGACCATTAAAAAGGATAATCAACCATTCTACTAGACTGTAGCAGTTGATAGAGGTTTTAATCTGTTGAAAAGGAAGGTGACAGAGAAACCTGTGTTGAAGTTGCCATACTTTGACAATATTTTCTAGGTAAGATGTGATGCAATTGGTACAGCCATAGGAGCTATGTTGAGCCAAGAAGACAGGCCAGTGGCTTATTACAGTGAAAAATTGAATGAAG
This sequence comes from Larix kaempferi, assembly GCA_027924585.1. Lineage (NCBI taxonomy): Eukaryota > Viridiplantae > Streptophyta > Pinopsida > Pinales > Pinaceae > Larix > Larix kaempferi. Next base: position 53,134,367 of record BSBM01000073.1, read on the forward strand.
CTAGGTAGAAATACTCTTCCTATGACAAGGATTTCTATGCCATAGTATAGTCTCTAAAGTACTGGAGACACTACATATTGCCCGAAGAGTTTATATTGTTTTCTGACAATCATGCCTTACAGTTTATAATGCAGCAGCCCAAATTAAATCAGAAGCATGTGAAGTGGTTTGAGTTCTTGCAAGGTTTCACTTTCGTTATCAAGCATGTAAGTGGGAAAGCTAACCGAGTGGCAGATGCCTTAAGTAGGAAAAGCTTAATGGTGCAAGAGAGCCAAGTTCAAGTCTTAGGATTTGATTTCCTTAAGGATTTGTATAAGTCTGATATAGATTTTAAGGAAGCATTTGAGGTAAGTTCAAATCCTACCCAAAGAGATAGAGGGCCTTGGAATGACTACATATTGCAGGATGGACGGATATTTAAGGACAACAAATTATGCATTCCACAATGCTCTATGAGGGAGAATTTGATTCAAGAGAAGCACAATGGAGGATTGGTTGAGCATTTTGGCATAGACAAGACTGTGGGACAGTTGAGTCATTTTTACTTTTGTCCCAGGATGAGGTCAAAAGTAGAGAAGTTTGCAAAGAGGTGTAGGATTTGTCAGCATACTAAGGGGAGGAGCCAGAACACAGGGTTATACACTCCTTTACCTATTCCAAGCAGACCTTGGGATTCGATGAGTATGGACTTTATTCTGGGTTTACCAAAGACACAAAGAGGTAATGATTCCATCTTTGTAGTTGTAGATAGATTTAGCAAGATGGCACATTTCATACCATGCTATAAGACAAGTGATGCAACACATATCGCCAATTTGTTCTTTAATGAAATTGTTAGATTGCATGGGCTACCAAAGAGTATAGTTTCAGACAGGCACGCTAAGTTTACTGGACATTTTTTGGAGGACTCTATGGAAGAAGTTGGGAACTAAACTGAACTTTAGCTTATCCTATCACCCTCAGACAGATGGCCAGACTGAGGTAGTGAATAGAAGTCTGGGAAATCTCCTGAGAATCCTAACTAGTGAGCAGCCGATACAGTGGGACCATGTGCTAGCTCAAGCTTAGTTTGCATACAATGATTCACCCAATCGAAGCACAGACCTAATCCCTTTCCAAATTCTGTATGGAATGCATCCTAGGGGTGTACATGAGCTAAGAGACTTAGGAAAATTCGAAGGGAGGAGTGTTGAAGGTGAATAATTTGCTACAGCCATGACCAAACTACATGAACAGGTCAAGCAACAATTACAAGGGAATAATTAGAAGTATAAGTGTAGAGTGGATTTGAGGAGGAGAGAGGTCAACTATGAGGTAGGTGATCTAGTCCTAGCCTACCTAAGGAAGGAAAGATTCCCAAAAGGTGAATATAACAAGTTGAAGTTAAAAAAAAATAGGACCCTGCAAAATTCTTAGGAAGTTTTTAGCTAATGCCTATGAATTGCAGCTACCAGCTAGGATTGGCATATCCCCTATATTTAACATAGATGACTTGTATCCTTACGAAAAGGATGGATCAGAACAGGTTACAGATAATCTAGAACCAGGTATGAATAAGGATGTGGGGTGGAAAAAGTAGATTCCAATGGCGAAGCCTTTGGAGGCTAAAAAGATCTTAGACACCAGCTTAGCTAAGGAGACTAGAGGAAGAAAATACCTAGATTACTTGGTCAAGTGGAAAGATCACCCTGAAGAAGATGCTACATGGATGAATGTGGCAGAGATCGAGAAGAAGGGTTTCTCCGTTGAAGAACTTATGAATAGGGATTCATAAGCATTTTAACCCTAGGATCCTGATGCAAGGGCATCTTGACAGCTGACAAGAAATCCAGGAGGCTTGAGTCTATTTTTTTTCTTTCTACAGGAGTGATGCCTAGAATTCCAGATGGTAGGTTAGGAATAAAACGCATTTCAGTAGTGTTGCAACCGTTTTTTTTTGCATGATCGGAGATGGCTAGGGGTGGCTATTTGTTATACTCATTCGAGGAAGAGAGCTATGCTCTGTTTTACTTTTAAACTTGGAATTCACTGTTTTAGGTTTTTTAGAATGTAGTATGCAGACCACCGGGACTGGATTTCTTTCCTGTGTGAATCAATAGAAACCTGAAATTGTTAAGTGGGCTGTAATTTCTGTTCCTGCTCGTGCATTCTCCATTTGGAGTTGATAAATGAACCTGATATAAGCTTGAGACTTTCTTTAAATGTTTAGCGCTCTGGTTGAATAATTTATGTTGCGTGTGAGGGAGTAGGTTAGTGGGTAATGGATTTTTTATTTGCAGGAGGGACATCACACCCACCTACAGCAAACGTACACCGGCCAGTTACTCCAGAAGGGCTGACAGAGACTCCACTGCATCTGTGTAATTTCTCTCTCTATTGGCAGAAGGAAAACGCAGGCCACTGGCGGGCTCAGCGTGGATATCTGGAAATGAGACCAAGTCTTTTGTAGAAGACGCCCTTCTACCAGAACCTGGAAAAATGTGATTTCTGAGAGAATGGGGTGTTTTTCACTGAGCCATCCATCTTGGAAAACTAGTTTCTGTGAGTTCAGTCCTATGGCTGCGTCATAAAGAACATGTATGATGTGAAAAAATGTGCCCAGGAATTCTATAGTTGATCAAAGTATAACTAAAAACAAGAATTATGTGCATATTAGTCCCTACTTTAATAGTTTGATAGATAGCAGATGTTACTACAGCTAAGTGTTACTTTTCAACTATTGTCAAATACAAGAGTTTACAACAACGATGATTATTTATCTTGGGGACAACATATTTATATAAATTTTCAAGCATCTCCGTACTCAAAGAAAACTGCTGCAACAACATATTGGGCTTGCCACCTTGTTAACACTCACAGGTCATAGATTTATCAATAAATCAGATCTAGTAGAAGTTGTTCATTGTTGTTAATAGTAAATACAATGTCTTTTCGCTAATATTTTAGTTGCATATATTTATGAGTTGTTTTGGCACATGTTTTCCTAAACATAATTTGAGAAACAAACTATGAGACCAACATCAAACAACCACAAATTTAATTAGCTCAGTCTCTAGACCATCGTCCTCCTAGAATTATCTTGTCAGGACTATCAGCCATCATAAGAACCACCCTAAGGAATGCCTCTCAAAATCCTTCTGTAATACAAGCCATGAATGGATGCAGTGACTTTATAATGGTCTGAAGGACATTGACAAGCATATCTTGTGTGCAAATAGTTAATGAAGATTCCCCTGCTACTAAATCCAATAACCATAATGAGAATTTCAACAATCTCAAGATCCTTTAAAATAAAATGACACCATTTTCATTTCTATAACAAACTTTCCTTATGCCATAGGCATTGATCTTAGTTGAGGATCTCTAGTACAGGCTACATTCACAGACAAAATAAAACTGGGTAGATTAAATTCCTTTGCACTTAGGTGTCCTAGAGATATGTCAAAGGGATTAACACCAAAATTCCCCCCATATGACAATATACACAACTCGATCAATGTTCCTGATGGGCCCCTAAAATGCAACATTATTTGGCCCATCTTGGAGATACTTAAGGAAATAAAAGTTATTAATTTGTGTTATTCATGGTGAACTTATGATAATTTCCATTAAATCCTATGCATGTCTATTTAATGAATATATTGACATTTGATTAGTAATGATTTCTTAATTTACTTATTCCTTTGATTTATTTATTGAGATAATGAGCTAATATCATGGAAAATTTTAGGGGCTAATCTTAGCTCATGGACTATATTTAGGGGTTTTAAATTTTAAATGGGCTATTTTTTATTAAACACACGTTCAATATGATTAGCCCACAATTTATTTATTTATTTTTAATGAATAGGAGGTTATCCCCATCAAATTTAAAAAGGGGAGCCAAGATAAAACAATTTTCCCCCTCTAAAAATGGATTTAATCCTCAATTTTCCAAAAAACAATTGCTAGGAAGCTCCCATTCACCCCTGATTTCTAGAAATGGCAGTTGCTATGGGATCTTTCACCTTATATCGATCATGGAAATTGAAGTCAGAGTTACATCCGTCCATATTTTATGAGTTAAATATTGTTTTGCAAGTTGCTTAATGTCCACATGAGAGGGGAAGTCGATATTTACTATCGAGTCTTATAGAGACCCATTTTCATCTAGGAGAGTTTTAAATTCCATCACCTTAGATCCAAAGTTTATGCAAGAAAAATGGGGATTATGAAGCTTGTGATGGATGATGCGGAAATAACGTTTTTGTGGGTGTTTGGGGCATCATATCCGGGGGATAGGAATTGATTCATAGTTGTGTATTTGGGCATCCAAGGGGGCATGAATTTCCAAGGAGAAACTTGCCGAAAGATTCGCCAAGTCTTCACAAGGTTTTATAATTTTATGAAAGATTTGCCAAGATTTTACAAGGTTTTATAATTTAGCGATAGATTCAAAAAAAATTACAAGATTATATAGTTCAATGAGATATTCGCCAAAGTTTTTTATATACATAATATAACATTGATAAAATAGACTTAATATTTTCTTATATATCATGGGGATTCGCCCATTTATTCTACTTAGAAATTTAGGGGGGTTCTCAAAATTTTTCCTAGCAAATATTTATCAAAGTATTATGCATTTGTGATGGAGCTATAGATGGAATTTATCTAAAATCTAAGGGAAAGAGATTAAGTCACCAAAATCAACTCAATCTCCTTTAATTAGTGCACTAGTTAAAACTGGAGATTCATGGAGTAATTTAAGGGATTATGACCCCTCTTGATTCTCATAAACTTCCAGTGCATAAAGAGGGACTAATGCTCATCCAATGATGAAGTAATTAAGTCCACGTCGAATTCCTAAGAGGGTTAATCAATCCCACAAAATCAACATGCACATTTCTAGTTAACTGGCTTAATTTCCTTAAATCAAGGTGTTGATTGAATGGCCAATTTTCTCAAGTGATGATTATTCTAATGATTTTCCACCACATGGAAGAAGAAATCAACACCATTCCAAGTCTAAATAATGGAGGCCAAGTTGAATGTCTAAAGAGGCAATCGATCCCACCAACTTGCATGCAGAGTTCTAGTTAAGTGGGAGAACTTCTACAAATCAAGGAGCTGATTGCATGGGCAGTTTTGAGTTTTTTTTGTATAAATGCTAGTAAATTTGATAGCATTGAAGGAATCTTCAATTATTATTATTCTATTTATCATTTCATTTTCTTCCCCCTTGTTGGTTAAGACAAATTTGTAAGAGGCAGCTTGTTTCCCTGTTTTAATGGAAAACTTTTAATGAATAAAAACTAGTTTCAATTTATCTTTGAATTAGTTAGTTTAGCAAGGGTTCCAAGACCTCCCTTAGGTTAGGCCCACTCAAGGGAAGGAATATGGACCCTTGCATACCTTTCCTTTTATTCGTGCATTTCATTTCGTAATTTTTAAATTCGGATTACATTGACTGTAGAAATTCTGCAATTTCTACAACATACTGTAGAAGTTATACATTCGGTAGGTAGTTTTCTGTAGGACATTTTATTTCAGCATTTTCTTTTGCGCAATTTTACTTTCTTTATGATTTTAGGATTAAATCATATTTCCTATCTATTTATAATAGATTTATTTCATGATTATTAGATTAACTTACATTTATGCCATTTATTTCATACATAATAATCTTGTCATCTGAGCTTAGCAAAGCATTGAAGTTCTAAGTCTATTTTGTTTCTTACTTGAAGTTTGGTGTAATCAGAATACCTGTACTTGGTTTGTGAATGGTAGGGTAGATTAGGGGTTTTCCTCAAAAGGTTTTCCTAAAACTAGGCAAGGAATGTTCTGAAACTTGTCCATGAAACCATTGACAAGGGGATATATGCCTAGTCAAATGAAGGATCCATGTCCCTTGCAACCTATAGATCATAGATTAAATTTCCCTTGATTTTTACCAAATAACTCTTCTTTACTCATTTTCTTGATTAAATTATAATTCATTCCCGATTTAGAGTAGATTTTGTTTCTTTTTTGTTAGATTAAACTTCTTTTATGTTGTTATAATAGATTTCACTTTTACTACTAGATGAATTATTCCTTTGAAACTGCATATATAGTGAACGGTACCTCTTAAGTTTGTACGAATTCCCAGTTTGATAATTTAAGTAATGAGCCAAGGGATTCAGTTGTATAGTTGCAATTCATTGGCCCGTCACTTGTTGGTGCCATTGTCAGGGAGGTGATAAGGTTGTATTAGGAATAGTTTGAAATTTTATTGGAAAATTAAAGGAAAATAAGCTTGCATGCATCCATATGATCTATATGTATCAAACCCTCAAGTTCGTGGTGTATGTTGAAGCAGGAACTCATGTCCATTAAGATGCTAAATAAGTTGTTTAAGCAAGGAGGATGAATTGATACAAAGATTTTGTCAAATCTGTGTTGTAATCTAAGAGCTACAAACAGAAATAGATCTGCATCCCAAGAAGCCATAAAAGAAAATATCCATGAGAAAATTTCACAAGAAGATGAGAAATTTTTTCCTTTGTATTTGTATTTCAACAAAGCTGAGTGTGGATTCCATGAAGAAGAGGTTTTTCTCAGCCATCTATCAATGCAAGTAAAACAGAATGAAGATCCATGATTTTCTCTCTTCCAACCTTGCATGTATACAAAGGGAATCAAATATCTATGGAGAAAAATTGATGGGGAGCAGACAATAGAGGCTGAAGTTGAGGAATTTCTTGCCTGCTTTTTATCAAATTCATTGTGCATTCAAGAGAGAAATGGACAAGTCTCAAAAGAACATTATTACATGAAGTACAGATACTTTCAAATCATTATCAAAGTGCAAGAGAGTCAGAGAGATCATGACTACATTGAGTCTTAATTTCAAGCAACCATCAACAAACAATACCACCCAATCTTCAGCATTCCATGGAACCTTATCCACTTGTTCAACTGGTCCCTCATATCCTGGCATCAATTGAGGTACATTTTTCAAATCCATATATGAGTTCACTCAATATTCTACTACACAAGTGGATGCATTGGAAGTCTTCCTATACTTGAGAAGAGAGGTAATCTTTTCCAAGTAGGGTAGGATAGGTAGATTTACTTTTTTCAATAAAAAAGAGAAGAGCGAATAAACAATTACTATGGTGAAAACCTCTCATAGGCTCCTAGGACAGGTCTTTTCTTGAAAACCTCCTTTGAGGTGAGTCAATGTAGGTAGAAATAAAATGTTCCTCATGGTGAAAACCAACAATGGCGCCATGTGGCAGAGCATTAGTGAAAACCAACAATGGTGCCCTTTCTTTGAGAAAAAATGAAAATGAAAATAAATAAATAAATATGTATTTGTACAAGGTACTCTTCACACTTTCTCCCACAGGTCATGCATGCAAAAGGATTAGAGAAGCTCCATCATTGAGTACAAACGAAGCATTCAAGAATCAAGAAGTGGTACGATATGGTGTCTTGAATATTAATCCCAAATGTTTCCATATCAGAGGCTTAAAATTTTTGAGCGTGTAGAGTAAATATTACTCTTTCTCCCCATGCAATTTCATGAGAAATGGATGATTTTAAGGGGGGTAAAAAATTCAATTACAGTCATCTACCAAAAACTTGTAGATTTCAGGACAACTCTGACATAGGTACGGTGTTATTTTCATTACTCACTAAAAAGTTGGAATCAATGTCTGAAAAAATTTGAGGATGTATTGGACATATTAATATATCTTCACATCCAGTTTCATAAAAAAATATTAATTTCAAGTGGGGTATAAAATTGAATTACTGTCATGTATAAATCAATAGCCGTTTTGACAAAGGTGCATTCATTTTACTCATGTTCTCTAATGGTTTGGTAAGCCACGTATGAATTTTTTGTAGAGAATAGAGTACATCCTCCTATACCTATATATAAAATTTCATAAAACAAGAGTGAGTATAATATGGTGAAAAAAATTAAATACAGTCAAGTACTGAAAGCTGGAATATTTGGAGGCCAATCTACCACACCTTCAGTATTTTCATCATAGCCCCGTCATAAGTTGGATTTAAGATATAAATTTTTCACAGAGAATAGAGTACAACATAATATACCTCTCCATAAAATTTCATAAAAAACTGAGCTATGTAAGTTAGAGGAAAAAATAAATTACAGTCCTACACCAGAAAAGGAGTACTCTACCTCAAGCAAAACGCAATCAACAAGCAAAAGTAAAGGTTGTTCAATATTCTGAGGGCATGAAATTTTTTTTACAAAAATATTAATGAATATCATCTATAAAGATTAGTCCTTTGAAATTAAATCTCATTCAATCAAGTGAGTCAACATTTATCTAATCAAACGAGCCAGGCTTTATTCAACCAAGCGAGCTAGCCACATATCATCAAGAGGGCCAACACAGTGAATCAAATGAGCTAGCACAATGAATCAAGGGAGTAGTACAAAATCATCATCAAAATTAAAAAGATGTATCACAAGAATGATACAACTCCACAAAAACCCAATAGATCAACTAAAATACAGTCAAGCTCTAGCTCTTAGACCTGCATGCACAATCGAAAGAGTAAGTAGATGAGGTAACATTCTAATCGTATGTCATTTTATTCATTTTCCAATGCATGCTAGGATTTAAAATTCAAGTTCCTATTTCGATGAGGGAATCGAAAAGAAAGCTAGGGGGAATCTTTGAGATGAGAAGAGAGAGAAAAAAATTATGCATACAGTGAGTTAGTGGAGCTTGAAGGAGTTACAATGATTAAGGTTTTAATGTGGTATCTCATACAAAAATTGGGTTTTGTAAGTTATGCAGATTTAATGGAAAGAAAATTAAGTTTTATATACATGTACCTCTCATACAAGTGAAATAAGAGTATTATAGGAGCATCATGAACATTAAGCAGAAATGACACTTTAGTTACAACATGCAAAAGCAAAGCATCTACATAATATGTTGCTACAGATTTTTGTTTTACATTTTCAGCACCTACATGAAATCTACATTCTATAGGGAAGAAATAGAGTAGTTCTAGAATTTCTACATCCAGTTTTGCAATTACAAGGATTGCACGAAGTTTACAATCAAACTATCAAAAAATTTCATCACATTAGCTTCAGAATCATATTGCATTTTTTTTAGATGATTAAGGTGTGCATGCGGGGGAGAAATTGAAGAAAGAGACAAACTTTTGGAAGAGCGGTTTGTTGCATGAGAACATGCAAAGCCTTAAAGTTCGGGGGTATGATGAGCCCCTAAAATGGAACATTATTTGGCCCATCTTGGAGATACCTAAGGAGATAAAATTTATTAATTTGTGTTATTCATGGTGAACTTATGATAATATCCATTAAAGCCTATGCATGTTTGTTTAATGAATATCTTGACATTTGATTAGTAATGATTGCTTAATTTGCTTATTCCTTTGATTTATTTATTGAGATAACGAGCTAATATTTTTCAAAGTATTATTCATTTGTGATGGAGCTATAGGTGGAATTTATCTAAAATCTAAGTGAAAGAGATCAAGTCACCAAAGTCATCTCAATCTCCTTCAATCAGTGCACTAGATAAAACTCGAGATTCGTGGAGTAATTTAAGGGATTATGTCCCCTTTTGATTCTCATCAACTTCCAGTGCATAAATAAGGACTCATTCTCATACAAAGACAAAATCATTAACTCCAATTCAAATTCCTAATATGGTTCATCAATCCCACAAAATTAGCATGCACATTTCTAGTTAACATGCATAATTTTCTTTAAATCAAGGAGCCAGGATTGAATTTCCAGTTTTCTCAAGCACCGATTATTCTCATGATTCTCCACCACATGGAAGAATAAATAAACATCATTCCAATTCAAAATCATGGAGGCCAATTGGAATTTCTAAAGAGGCAATCGATCCCACCAACTTGCATGCAGATTTCTAGTTAACTGGGATAGCTTCCACACGTCAAGGAGTTGATTGAATGGGAAGTTTTGAGTTATTTTTGTATAAATGATAGTAAATTTCATAGCATGGCAGGAATATTCGATTATTATTCTTCTCTTTATCATTTCATTTTCTTCTCCCTTGCTGGTCAAGATGAATTTGTAAGAGGCAGCTTACTTCCCTGTTTTAATGGTAGAATTTTAATGAATAAAAATTAGTTTCAATTTATCTTTGAATTAGTTAGTTTAGCGAGGGTTCCAGGAGCTCCATTGGTTTTCTCCACTCAAAGGAAGGACCGTGGACCCTTTCATACCCTTTCTTTTAGTCGTGCGTTTAATTTTGTAAATTTTAAATTCTCATTACAATAACTGTAGAAATTCTGCAGTTTCTGCAACATCCTATACAAGTTCTACATTCAGTAGGCAGTTTTTTGTAGGACATTTTATTTCAGCATTTGATTTCACATAGTTTTTCTTTCTTTATGATTTTAGGAGTAACTCATATTTCCTTTTTGTTTTATAATAGATTTATTTCATGCTTATTATATTAACTTATATTTATGCCATTTATTTCATACTAACAATCTTGTCATCTGAGCTTTGTAAAGCATTGAAGTTCTAAGTCTGTTTTGTTACTTACTTGGAGTTTGGTGTAATCAGAATACATGTACTTGGTGCTTGAATGGTAGGGTATATGAGGTGTTTTTCGCAAAAGGTTTTCCTAAAACTAGGCGAGGAACATTCTGAAACTTGTCCATGAAACCACTGATAAGGGGATATATGGCCAGTCAAATCAAGGATCCATGTCCCTTGCAACCTATAGATCACAAATTAAATTTTGCTTTGATTTTTACCAAACAGTTCTTCTTTACTCATTTTTCTTGATTAGATTATAATTCATTCCCGATTTAGAGTAGATTTAATTTCTTGTTTGTTATATTAATTTTATCTTATGTTGTTAGAATAGATTTCACTTTTACTATTAGATGAATTATTCCTTGGAAACTGGATATATAGTGCACAGTACCTCTTAAGTTTGTATGAACTCTCGAGTTAATAGTTTAAGTAATGAGCCAAGGGATTCAGTTTTATAGCTGCAATTCATTGGCCCGTCAGTTCCCTTGGCCTTTTTGCACAAAATTATCTTCATCTTGGATTGAGGAAAAATATGAGTATTGGTCCCTTTCAATTCTATGAGGGTATACATACAAATCAACCACAAACACCCTAGATCACTTCCGCTCTGCTAGAAATGACCTCAGGAAAGGAATCTGCTTCGTGAAATGTTGAGTGACACCTAGAAAATATCCCTTATATTGCTGGAAGAATGCCTAAAAATACCGAGGCATTTTGAGGGGTAACAAGTAGCATCTCTCTCATTTGAAGGATTAAACTTAATATTCATCAGGAAACTGGTTATAATTTTCATTTAAGATCCCCAAAAGCATCAGTTACAAGAAAATCCAAGGATTCTCTCCAATTACCTAACTCTTTTCTATACCTTTTACTCTTTTACAAGGTACATTTTAATCTAAACTGTCTTTACGATTTATTTATTTTCTTTTATGTTTAACTGAGATGACATAACATATTCTTTATTCTGTTTTGTGCCTTCTCCTCCTTTTCTATTTGTCACTATTGCCCATGCTTCTTTTGTGAAGTAGAAACATGAGAAGAGATGGTTTACACCAAAGTCACTAAACTTGACTCAAGAGATGACTTGTTTTGGCTAGAAACTCAACAAATTAGACTCAAGAGAAAACTCAACAAAGACTCATTAGTAGACTTGGCACCATGAAAAAAAATATAGATTTTCAAGAAAAATAAATCATTTTTTTTGCATTATACATGAAATAATACATTTAATATAATGAAAATACATTGAATAGAATGCAAAAAACCAAATGGATAAACATCAGCAATGGTTCAATATCAAATAAAATAAAATTTCAATCATTGAGAATGATTTATAGCATCATTCATCCATCATGAGTGTCAGATATTGTCAAGAGTAAAATTAAAATATAAAGCCACATGACAAAACTAAAATATTGCATAAATAGTAAATATGACAACCTCTTTTCTCTAGAAATGATTGCCAATAGAAGGATCTCTTATGTTGCATTTTATCTTGCATCGGAATAGGCAACATTCTCCATCCACCTCAAAAACCCATGTTTTGGTTAATAGTAGAAAGGGTGCCATTGTCTAACCTTAGTTCTGGTTGTTGTTGATCAAGTTCCTCGGGCTTTAGGGGCTATTGTAAACCATGTTTAAGAAACCCTCTATGATATGAGCAGAAAATGAGTGAAGCTGACCTGAAATTTTCCTTTTTGGACACGTTGGTGAGTCTACTCAAGTTTGAATTGATGAGTCTAACATGGTAGAATGATTTTTTACTGATTCCATGTTGAATTAGTGAGTTTTTTATGTTAGATGAGTTTTGATTGAGGCAGTCTGATTTGATTGTTTTTTTCAAAGACTCGATCAACTGGTTTGACTTGACTTGTTAGGCTGGTGGGTTGTTTGAATCTGGTGAATTCACCTAGACTTAGATAAGTCTTGTGTCTATGCAGGTTTATGCTCTCCATGCTTTCCTTGCAAAGAAAACAATAGCTAGAACCCTTCCACAACCTTTTTTATATATTATCCCAAGTTAGTGATTTGGTGTTCAATGCCAACCATAGCAGAATTCTTGTCTTCAATGTTTCCTAAAATTTCCAAATGAAATTCCCTTTCTATTTTTCATCTTCTTGGTTTTGCAGTGCTACCTTGTATTCCCCTCTATCCTTGTTTAATGCACAAACTAAACTCTCTAGTTGATTCCCAAACCTTATCCGTAGTTTTAGTCCATAACATGTGGCTTTTGGGATCTACATAGGCCATCCATGAGGCCTTGGCCCATATTTTCCCTATGAAAGCGATATGGTCTCTATTTTGAGGTTTGTAACATCATGGATGCTTCTTGGTCACTAATCCATTGTTTGATACCAAGACTCATGTTGGGGACTCATGTTCTTTGCATAGTAACCTACATCATTGCATAGGGCCTATGTAGGGAATCCTTATCCTAAATGTGAGATATGGCCACCATGTTGAGGAGAGGAACACTAGGGATGGATCTTGAGTTCCATTCCATGGTATATTGAAAAACTAGGACCTTACACTGTATAATTTTACTATGGAGCTCATGATCCATGTGTGTGGTCCCAATCCACCATATTCGCCCTCCATAGGGAATATTTGCCCTGGAAGTGGGATATGGTGCCCATTTTGAAGTTTAGAACACTAGAAATGATTCTTGGTGCTCATGATGTGGTGCAATGCCAGATTGTTAGGTATTATACCATATTATTTGTCTATGGGGCTTCTATATGGTTTCCAATACTCTAATTTATATCTTTGCCAATACTGTAATTTAATTGAATAATTTATTCCTAGAGAGCATTTATTTTCTCTATGAACAACCTTGAGACCTTCCTTAATTCCATCACCTCACACACTACACATTTTCTACAATCGCTATGTGCCTCCATCAATATTTTCCAGTGAATTCCCCTCTCAATGAGTTGATATGGCCTAGCTCTATCAAATTGAAATAGAGACAATAGAGACACAATATACCATAAATAAAGACCTTATATAACCCCTTAGACTAGACAGAATGGTCGAGAACTAAGCACATATCATACCTTGCACTCATTTTACAATCCACCACAAAAATGCAATCCACGGAATTCAAATATGGAGAGTACAACCAGAGTAGGAGGAAGGATAAATCCCCACACATTTGGTTGACACATGACCTAGAAAGGAAAGAAAAATAAAATTGCAAACTACCCATAAATCATTCATCTTTCCATCACCACAACATTCTAGAATAACTTGAGAGCATCGAAGCACCACAAATATCAACACCAATTCCTAAACAATTACTATAAGTCTCACTCTAGACCTTCCCTTGGTAGGCTAGAATCATCCCACAAATTAGGAGAGCAATATCATCGGTCATAAAACCCCCATCTCCTCTGAATATAGGAAATTTTGCTGGGCATACAAGGGATCACATGAACATTAAAAATTCCTCAACCTCATAATATTCCACTTGACATATGTTCACCACCCTCCAAATTTTTTTATGACCCATACCTACAAGAATTAAATTCAAGGCATAAAACATGGGGTAGGATCCCCACATTTTGCAATATCCATTCCTTCTCTGATGTTCTTTCCACGTTAGGACAAAATTGCAACATAGCAAGATCATGAGGAAAGGACAAACGAAATGGATCAACTTGAGAATTGAGACCTTTTAGGATATGATATAACTTAATGTTCTGAAAAATGGCAATTAAATCATGAATTAGAGTGGTATACCTAGTTATGGGAAATGATGAGCTAGGTTTTTTATAGATCAATTTTCAAATAACCAATGAAGAGTCTCCTTGAACAGTAGTATTCTTTTGCATATAGCCAAAAATTCTACTTGGTTGTTCATTGTCACTCGTATACCCCATGCAAAAGTCAATATCTATTGTTGTCCATCAAGGTTAACCCCATCATTTCATATGAAGTTTCTAGTTACTATCGATAATTTCTAGTAAAGATGTGCTCTCATGCGAAGAAAGAACTAGATAATGAGTTAGAAATTCCCATTGAACAAAAGCCTTAGAGCAATGTACATATAGGAATACAAATAATTGTGCATGTAGAGGGAAATAAAAGATCAAATGTAGGAAGCCAAAGAGGTGCTAACATGAAAGTGAGTTGTAACATTGCTTTTGGAATTTCATTTTGTTTGAGTTTATGAATACCCAATGTTTCAAGTGGACACTCCACCCATCACTAGGGGATCAAAATAAAGATGCAATATTCATTTTGATCTGTTGATGATGGGTCGAGTGTCCACTCAAGATGTTGGGTATTCATAAACTCAAACAAGTGAAACTCCAAAAGCAATGCCACAATGTCTAACCTTTATGAAAACCTCCATGCTCAAATGGAAGTGAGTTTAAGACAAGAAAATGAGAATGCAAATTCATTATAGTTGAGTGGTTTATATCATTATAAATCTAATATTGATTACCATGGAGGATAAAGTAGCAAAGAACAAAGGATATTGCATTGGATCCAAGTAAGACAAGGTTGGTAATACAAGAAGGTTATTTTTAATGAGAGGGTTGTCCCTAAGATGCTCAAATGAGAAAGAAGTGAAGAAATGATTTGAATTGAACCAAAGTAAGAAGTGAGTTTGCTCAAGGAAGTTGAGCGGCAATAGAGTGAATGGATTCCTAAAGAGGAAGAATATGGAGGAGCAAGTATCTTTCTAGAAATTGATGATCTAAGAGGTGAAGAGAAGAGTCAAGTACAAATTATGTGCATTGAAGAAGAATGCAAAGGGTGTAAGATATGTAGAACGAAATGAATCCTAAGAGCTAAGAGGACTATATAATCCTAAGATATTATGGGATCCATGTTTATATAGTACCATATACTTCTTAATGAGAATGTGTAGACCATTTTAAGCATTATGTTACATATTAAATTTTTTCTTGTGTGAGACTGAATTTCTATTAATTCTTCTTTGTTGCAAATAACCCATGTGGTGTGCAAACCCCAAGTGGATATATTTCTCTTCCTCAACATTCTATGTCATATTTGTGCCTATATGGTGCTTCAGGACATCATGCATGGCCCATGATCCCTAAATACCATGGCCTAGGAATTTAGAACTATCTATAGATTGTAATATCTTAAAAGATATATCCCTTACATTATAAATATTATATTATTATGTATGCAAGGATTAGTTGTGGATTTAGGCCTTGTGCATGGCCCTTCAACCTCGCAAACTAATGTTATTATCTAAGACCCATAATTTTTTCCATTTACAATGGCCTATGTTTGAAGAACCATCCATGGTATACTAAACATCAAAATGGACATGATATCTTGCTCACATGGAAAATTTTTACTATGCGGAGCTTGTGTCATGTCCTTTGTCCCTATGCATATCCCATCAACCATGTACACAAATACTATCACTTAATACCCTTCCTTTTGTCCCTAGAGCATGGCTTAGACGTTGACAACTATTCATGGTGTGTTAAACCTCAACCATACCAAGATATCTTACTTGTATACTAAATTTTCCTTATTTAGGGCTCTTGTGGAGGAATTAGACACTACGTATGGCCCATAAGTATCATAGACATAATTTATGTTTTAAGATCCTAACTTTTGGCCCTATAACAAGAAATGGACCTTAAGAATCATGTACATCCGATGAATCCATCAGGTCATCAATATCACCTTAAAATCTAAGTTTTGTACCAAAACCTTTGCGAACATAATGCAAAAAATCCATATTGTACTTAATAATATTAAAATGGGAATCAAATCCTACTTGCAAGCCAAACATCCCGTAGATCCTAGCCTGATGTGATATGCATAAACTATAAGAACTATAGGAAAATGTTCTAGACTAAAACTCTAACCCTTTTACCTTGGACTAATCTATAAGAACAATTTATTATGTGCCAAACTTGAAATTGCCAACATATCCCATTCAGATGACAAATATTTCATTTTTAGGGCCAGTGCAAATGTTATGGTATAGACCGTCAATTTTTAGCATAAAATTGTGCCCTATTCATTGATAGCTATCCCTAGTAATTAAAACCTAATAACATCGATCATATACCACTCATGGGTTAAATATTCCCTATGGATGGTATGTGTGGTGATCTAAGGATTGCACATGGACAATATCCTTCTTGCACAACAAAGATTCCCTATATGGGGACTATCTAATGTCATAAGGCCTTGTGCACAACCCATGAGTTATAGGATTTTTTTATGGTGTAATAATTTATACTTTTAAAGTTGGACAATATCGTAGGCCATGAGAACCATCTCTAGAGAGACGAACCATGAAATTATCACCATAATCCTTTTATATGGAACGGCTTCTAAGAATTATCCCTAGTAGCTCAATCTTGGAAATGGATATGACATCTAGCTCAGATGCTAAATATACCCCATTTCATGCCTATATGGTGCTTTAGGACATCATGCATGGCCCATGATACCTAAAGAAAATTGTATTGCCTTAGACCATAGTTGTCAACCTCAAACCATGGACTAGCTCCCAATGACCATCCATGGTGTTACAAATCTTAAAATAGAAACCATAGCATGCTCGCAGGTAATTATTCCTCCTAGAGGACATGTCTGATGGCTTGGGGGGCCATGCATGACCATTGAGCTCCAAAGGAAAATATATTGTTCTAAGAATAAAATTTCCTTTCTGAATAAATCTTCCTTTAGACTCTATCAATAAGCATTATGTACAGTTGCAACAGTCTTGTAGGTGAAATTTCTGTGTCTGTAAATTTGTGTGTGTTGCTGGAAGAAACTGCAACACCCCCTGCCTTCCCACAAAATCATGCGATTTTTTTTCTCTATTGTGAGATTCTATAAACCCTAACTCTAATATCAGGTTTATATATGTGTAGGAAGCAGGTGGACCATGCGAATTTCACTTCAGGGTTTGTTGGGAATATCAGTGTTATGATTTTCAACCTGAAATTCATGTCTATGAGGAGATGGCATGAATCGTGGCATATGAAGGAAATGCTTGCATGTTTGTGTGGAACTAATAAATCTCTTAGTGGCTTTGAAGAGTTTCAATAGTTCCCATTCATAGTAATAGCATTAAGAAGAAGTGCAGAGTGTGTGATCAAATAGTTTGGAAATATTTTGTGTGAGTTCTTCCTAATGTGTTGTGAAATTAATTAAATATGTTAATGCTATTGATTTCGGATAAAATTGTCCAGCTAGTTTTCATGATACCCGATGACAACAACATAATTGATTTAAGTGGATTTGTGTCTAGTCAAAGAAGATCCCATTCAAGTTAATTAATTAACTCACATATGTTTTATACTTTTTCTTCTGTCTTTCAAATAATAGCATTCATATTGGCTAAACAATTTCATGTTAGATTTGTGGATTAGAGGATGACATGATATATTATTATAATCCGTGAAGAAAAGTAGCACATATTGTGTGAAGAAAATAAAATTTAATGTTGTTTTATTTTGTTGAACACACGTCGTGATGCTGTTCGAAGAAACAAATAGTTGTTGTTTTGTTTTATTAGGAGACATGCTATGCTATCTTGTTAAAAAAATAAAATATATTTTCAAAATGTATCCTCTTAATGGAGTTAAAATTAATGTTTTTGTGTTTGACTCGAGTCATTTTATTCACATACCTGTATAATGCTCACTAAGAAAGTAAACACGTTATTTCGTAAAAGCAGTTTTAAGTATAAAGTTATAGTATACATTGTTTTTATCATTTTCTTTCTTTTTTAATAAAACAACCAAGTTATGCATTTTATTTTTCAGTAGGAAAAAAGTCTTTTGTATTCATATAAGTGAAACAAAATAGTACAATATTCAAATCCCAAAGGACTGCTAAACAACCATTATCATATACAGTCCGACATTCATATAACATATAGGTCGCCAGTGAGACAAAACCCAAAAAACCCAGAGTCCCCAACTCCCATTAGAGGGATTCATACAGGTTAACACTACCCTGCTTAGTACAGGAGTTATCTATATATTCCTCCCAAAAGACAACCCCTTCAGTCGCACCATGTGCCTCCTTGGATAGCTTGTCCACCAATCCATTGTGTTCTTGATAAATATGTTCAAAAAGGATGTCATGAAACCCATTGATCCTGTCCCATGTTCTATAACACCAGTGCTGTAACTCCAAAACCTGTAATTGAAATTCCTAAAGTGCCCACTTAATGGTCACTCTAGAATCCCCAAAGATTGCCAGCTCCCGCAACCCCATATCCAATGCCACTGTCAAAATACACCACAAACCAAGGAGTTCCGCCTTAGTATTAGTGCCGATCCCCACATCCATCTTCAGTGTAATGTAATGCCCCATGTTGATGTAGATCACCCCTCCAATAGCACAATATCCACCAATAGTTGAACCATCAAAGAAGCCCATAGGCTTTTGACAATCAAAGGTGAAGGTACTGATATCCCTGCCTTTCCTCCCCACGGGCTCATGCATATAATCTTTGATAACCGTCATAGACATATGAAAAGAAGCCCGCAGACAAGGATGTTCATCATAAAAAATGGCTCTGTTTCGCACCCCCCAAACCAACCAAGAAATAAATGCTGGAAGGTAAGGGAAACTACAACACTCCTTCTGCCAAGTATAAACATTTTCAGCAAAAGTGCGAGTCTCCCAATGCAAATTTAAGCGTAGATTGGAGATAATCCAATGCCAAAGTGTTCTGGTAAACCCACAATCAACGAAGATGTGCTGTGTCGTCTCCACATTGTTCCGACAAAGATAGCACCACCCAGGTCCCGTCCACCCCTTCAACAACAGGTTCTCCCACGTCTTCAATCTCCCCATCAAGGCTTGCCACAAGAAACATTGCACTTTAACCGGTATCTTCCATTTCTAGATAGCCGAGTACCACCAATGCGCTGGAAACATACCCCGATGCCTAATCAATGATTGATAGGCCGTCTTAGCAGTCACCATACCCATCTCCTGATTTCTTGTCCAGATAATGCGATCCCCCTCCGGATGCAGTCTGCAACCACAAGCATTAAGCTTGTCAATATATTGTGTCCACAGTGTTGCCAACTCACCACCCAAGCCCAGCTCCTCCGCCGTTAGCCAATAGGTAAACTGGGTACCAAAATTGTTCCTCTGAATCTTGTTTAGAGTTGCATGATCCGTCCTGTGAAGTACCACAAGAATATCATCAGGAAGAAGATACTCCTCCCCCAGGCCCAAGATCGGATCAATGCCCACATATATTTTCGTGCCCTGTCCCACCTTCCAGGTCAAGTCACTAGCCAAAAGATTATAAACCTTCAGAAATCCAGCCCAAACCGGTGACATACCCCTCTGTTTCTTGAATGGACTCCGCATCCAATCATAAATATCAGACTTGATGTATTTTTCCCGGAGGACAGTAGTCCACAAGGTAGAGCCAAACAACCCCCGCCACAGACATTTTAGTCTCAACACACAATTGAATAAAGAGAGGTTCTTAATGCCCCACCCTCCTCCATCCCGAGGTCGGGCAATCTGCTCCCAACCAACCATCACCAAACTTCTATTTGCAGTTCCCCCAGACCAAAGGAAACGCAAAAATAACTTCCTTATGCAATTTACAATGCAACACGAAATCTGCATAAGTGAAAACCAGTACACTATGATCCCAGTTAGGACCGAATTAACCAGTGTAAGTCTACCTCCCACCGATAAAAATCGATGTGTCCAGTGATTTATCCTTCTTTCCACCTTCTCCACCAGCCACAACCAGTCGTTTGTCCGATAAGAGCATGGTTTAAGAAAGTAACCTAAATACTTGAAACCAACTTCCAATTCAGCAAATTGATATGGCAAGAAACCCTTAAAAAAGTCCAGGGTTTGTTGCTCAATACCACAGTGATAAATATTACACTTGCGATAATTAACTAACATACCTGAAACCAGGCAAAAAGCATTAATATTGTATTGATAGCATTTCCATTCATCTACAGTAGCCAATCCTGCAAGTAATACATCATCCACAAAAAGAGAATGGGTATGGGATAATCTATTGGAAACAGTAATACCAGATATATGACCATTCTCTCTCGCATTCCTTATCAATCGGCTAAACCCTTCAATCACCAGCAGGAAGATGAGAGGTGACAGAGGGAAACCCTGTCTGACTCCCCGCGAAACCTTGAAAAACTCAGATGGTGCGCCATTAATCAATACTGAGATGTTAACCGTAGTAATATAGGCCATGATCCACCTCTGAGCCAAAGGAGGAACCCCAATTTGAATTAAGATCAACCGAAGAAAGTCCCAATTAATCCTGTCATATGACTTCTCCAAATCTATTTTGAGTAGTAGTGCCGCCAACTTTCGGAATTTAATGGAGTGGATTACCTCTTGTGTAATCCCAATAGCATCCACTATTTGTCGATCCTGTAAAAAAGCATACTGCTCCCCCAAAATATGTAGTGATAGAATCGGCTTGAGTCGAAGAGCAAAAATCTTAGAGATGATTTTGTATGCCAAGTTACACAGCGCAATCGGCCGAAAGTCTTTGAAAGTACAAGGCTTGTCAATCTTGGGTATGAGAGTTAGGAAGGTAGAATTCACACTATTAGTAATGTAGCCCTCCGATCTAGAGAACTCCACCATTTGAAGGATGTCTGGACCCATCACATCAAAAAAAGCCAGGAATAGTTCCACAGTCCACCCGTCAGGTCCATGACTTTTGTCCTTGGCAAAACCCTTCAATACCTGCTCAATTTCTGATAATGTAACCTCTTTGCATAAATCCGCAGCACTAACTTCATCAAACATGACCGGATATAGCCTCACCACCTATAGCTGTTCCTGAAGCCCAATAGGACCCTCCTCCCTATATGCTTCCCCAAAATAGGAATGTGCACCCCGCCGCAGGTCATCCAATCCACTGATGTCATTCCCAGCCGAATCCTTGTGATCCCAGATATAATTTGTGTTCCTTCTATGAGTAGAAAATGCATGGAAGAATTTAGTATTCCGATCCCCAACCCGGATCCAGATCACCCTACTCTTAATGCGCCATTCCGCTTCTTCTCGCAAATACAATGCCTCTCAAAGAGATTCGGCCTGTCGAAGTTTCATGCCCGTCTCATAATCGACATTCTCCCCCAAACTAGCATGCGCTAGCTCCTGTAACTGACTCTCCAGTGCCTTTAATTCATTACAATCGGTCTCTTGTTTACCCTTAATCCAGTGTGAGACCAAACCTTTCAGTCGCCTAAGTCTCGCAACAAAGGAGTCCATAGGATTCTCATCCACATGTCATTCCTCATTAACCCATAACTCCTTAACCAACTTACAAAAGTCCAAATTGTCCAGCCACATAACATTAAATTTAAATGGGAAATTCATCTTACAGATGGTCTCATCAAACTGAAAAAAGATGGGCCAATGATCCAAGAATTTTGTAGTGCCAACCCACGACCTGTGCCGACCCCACCTCTCCAAGAGATCGGCCTTCACAAGAAAACAGTCCAGACGCTTGTGAATACCATCCTATCCATCACGACCATTAGTCCATGTAGGCGAAAGTAAACCTGGAAAGACATCCACCAATTCATAAGAGTCCAATAATGAATTGAAATAATGGGCTAAGTCATCCAGTCGAGCACATGAACCCCAAATCTCACCCGCACCCTGGGTAAAGTTTAAATCACCGGCAATAATAAGAGAAGGATTATCTAGAATTCCGGAATTGCAAAGAGAGTCCCAGAATGGAACCCTATCCCTGTAGGGACCATACAGATTTAGAATGGTTACAGGCCAAAGATTTCCCAAGTGGACACCATCCAGAAGGATACCCCAAGTAGTTTTGAAGTCCTTAAAATCATAATGTCTAGGATTCCATCCCACTAATAGTCCACCCGACAATCCACGAGCGTCAGTGGCAACCAATTCCCACCCAAGCAGAATCTGGGCCATTTTCTGTATAGCTGCCCTCTCAGAACACATAGTCTCTTGGATAAGAATCAGTGAAGGGTTAGTATCTTTTAAAAGATGAGTGAAAGCCCTAGCCCTGGAAGCTTTCCCCATACCCCGACAATTGAGTGAAAGCAAGGACATTATGAAACCTCCCCTGGAGGCTTCCCAGCTCTAAGTGCCTCAGCATAGCTAAGTGTGGAACCCTGCTCCCGACCCAAAGCAATACCATCAATCCTGTCAGTTAAAGGTATAAAGGTCAAACCAAGCTCAGCATCCTCCCCCCCAGGCTTTCGTCGGGGCTTGCGAATCGTGACGTTATAGAACTTGCCGGTCGGAACTGGCAGAATATGTGGTTTATGCAAGGGGTTTTTGGAGTATACATTTAAAGGAGTCCATGGCTGGTTCCCGGTCGAAAAACCATCCTTCCCCACCAACCCACTAATAGGCCCAGAGGAAGGAGAGGGAACCCCAGTATCTGCCGTGACCCCAGGAAAATAATCCGACTGCAATAGGGAGGGCGTCTCAGATGCCCGGTCAGCAGTGACAGGTTCCGAATCCGCATCCACACCAGGATTACCCCCACTCCCCACCGAAGGCAAAGAGTCGGGAGCAATAGATGGAATCGAGTCAACAAGACCACTAGTCTGTGAGCCCAAGGGACCCCCTTCCACCCCACTCGCCGATAACCCCTCAGATGAATTATGGAGCCGAAACAGTTCACAATATACCACTGGGACCCGTGGATACACCCCTCCAGATAGGGAGACCCTACAAAATCACTCCCATAGTCCAGCCATAGCTTAACCCGACCTTCAGAGATACGATGGTCCAGGGATTTCTCCTCACGGAGAAGGAAATCTAGTTCATCAGCATTCAAATCCTTATAAGGGGTAAGAGAGTTATTCGACTTACCCGGAACAGCAGAACCGGTGCCAATAGTGAGAGATTGTGCAGCCATCAAAGGTCCATGCTCCACCTCGGTATATTTCTTCAAATATCCAGTGCCACCAGCCCCCGACTTTTTCCGAGGCTTCATAGTGCATTTCACCAATACATGACCCGTATCCCGACAATTGAAACATCTGAACGACATCCCCTGAAATTCCAACTTCTGCATAAACTTAATATCACCCCAACAAATCTCGACCTCTACCGGGAGTCCATGACCCAAGTCCAGTTCCACCATAACCCAAGCCACAAGTCTATCGACCCCATGTAAGGACCACTTATCCGAGCGAACGAAGGACCCCAAATGATTGGCCAACCCAATCATAATGTTCTCGGTCCATAGGGTGATAGGCAGACCCGGAAGCTGCATCCAGAGATGCCGAGTAGACTGTCGCTCCGCCAGTGGGTCAAAGGTAATGTGCCAAGGCTTCAGAAATATTGTAAAAGCAAGTTAACATTTATTAGTATTTTTTAAAATATTTTATAATTGATTTTTCACATATATCAGTTTTGCTTTTTTTAAGTAGAAAAAAATCTAGATAATTTAAGGATACTTTGATATAATCTGAAATAATTAGTTGGTGATGTAGCCAAAGGTCTTTGTGGAAATTTTATTCACTTATAATTAATTTAAAGTCATATTCTATAACTACAATTTTAACCTAGATAATCCATAATGGTTTTCATGGCATTTGGGTTTTCAACATTTTTATTTTCCGCGGTGAGGAATAATCCCACATGGGCATGAGAAAAGGGCCCTCGCATGAAGTTGAGGGACCTTTTAGGTGCAATCGTGCATTCGTAAAACGCGCAAGAATTGTGTAAATTCAAAACACGCTCGCATTACTTAGAACTAGGCATGGGAGGACTCCGAACCTGCCATGTCAATTGACATGTAAGATAGGATTCAAAATGCGAACGCGTTATAGTGATACATAACGCGCATGCGTTATGTATCACTATAACGCGTGCGTGTTTTGGTTAGTATAACAAAAAAAATAAACAGTTCGTGGACCACGGTACAGACCGCCGCCTCCTTGTCGACTCCAAAACCGATCACTAAGCTCGGGATATTTCTCGCCAAGTGTCCATGTTCTACGTTAGCATCTCATGCCCCTAATCTTGGAATTAATTGTGAAGTTAATGTTCGTGGAATACAATGCTTCACATGTACAACATTTTGATTACCTCTCGGCCAGGTATTACATTATGCTGCTGGGGGAAGAAATTGTGGCCAGAAAGATTAAGGAGCGATTGATCTATTCCATTACTTGACTCTCGGCCAGTAGCTTGCGTCTCTTGGGAAGTTAATCCATATTGCTGGGGAAGAGAAGATAGGAGACCATGATCAGAAGGATTTGGCGAGCATTTCATTCCAGACCGAGCTATTCCATTCATTGCCGAGGCACTTGAGGCCGAAAAGGATATGGTAAACATTCGTTTTTCAAAAGTTGTTCTGAAGCTCTTGCATCTTGGAAGTGACCAAGAGTATCTTACAGTGTGATAAGTATGGCCTTATCCTTAGGCCTTTCATGAATTTGAGGCCATTCGTAACAACAGAGGAGAAACTTGAGTTGTTTCTCTAGGTCGTGGGTTTGATTGTTCTAGAAATCCAAGGAATCGTATTGGCATAGGATTGAATAAAAATAATTCATCATGATTCAATTGACTCGGGCCATGTGACTCTATTCTTTATTTTCATGTCCGCTTATACTGAATTGGGTTTTTATTTTTATTTTTTTAATGACAGGTTTTACCGACATGATTCTACTGTGAATTGTGTTTGGTGATAAAGGATTTTACTGTGGATTGTGTTTGGTGACATTTATGGCGACCCCTAAGGAACATATTGAAAAGATCAAGAAATATAAGTTTTGTGTTGGGGAAAAAGAAAATCCACTTACAGAAGATTTACATCAAGCAATTAAACAATTATCTGCTGAATTATACACTAGGGATGTGCATTTTCTGATGGAGCTGACTCAGGTAATTACTGAGTTACAATTTTAGTAGTCATTTTATAATCGTATACGTTTTCTTTGTTTTCATGGTAAGATTAGTGTTTTGTTTTGGGTACAGAATGCAGAGGACAATGACTATGAACCACATGTGGAACCTTCATTGGAATTTGTCATTACAACTGAAGATGTCGTTGGCGTAGGCACTCCTGCGACCTTGATAGATTTTAACAATGAGAAGGGATTTTAGAAACATAATATTGATTCTATATGCAGCGTGAGATGATCCACCAAAAAGAATAGCAGGGAAGGTGGTTATATTGGAGAAAAAGGTATAAAATATTATCTTTTCAATCACTATGTTCAATCATATAGACATCAGCTTCTTTTATTTTTTAACTTTTTTAAATTAGATATTAGTGCAATCATATAACTCTCCAGTTTTCTTTCCTGTTTTGAATGAAAAATTATTATTTTCATTACAGGTATTGGATTTAAGAGTGTATTCTTAGTTACAAGCCAGTCTTTCATTTTAAACTCTAGGCCCGTAGGGGTGTAGCTCAACCGACGATTCGCTTGATATGAAGGAAATGTTGTAAATGGAGGTCACGAGTTCAAATCAACCCGACTTACCCATTCCCCATGCTTGCGGGTTGTTTGGGTGCACCTAGGGGTATAGTGGTAGCGGACGGGATTGGATCCCTAGACCCCATGTCACGCGAGTACCAGCCCCTTCCTAATTGCCGATTCCCCTAGTTTCCAAAAAAAAATAAAAAAAAATAAAAAAAAATTAAACTCTAGACATGGTTGGACATCCGGTACGTTGACGCTTTAAATGATGAACTCTTTTCTTTATGGCATTATAGGGATGCTTACCCTGCATTTAATAGGGGAGGCTTCCAATATGATCTCAATTTATGAGAAGCTTCCACATAGCAATATTTTATACTCTGTATAAAGTGAATATTATTACTTGTTTTAAATTTTGTTTCCCTCCCTTAACCCCATTTTGTAGATCTGTGCTGGCTATTGTTTGGAGGGAGTTATCTCGCCCAATTCCACGGCCATTTTTTGTTAGATTTTGTGAAAAAATAAAACATCTATTTCCCTCAACCTAGCTCATTTTACCTCTTCCGAGTTCAAAGGAGCTCATGCTCCTCTGTTTAAAATCACATAAACTTTGGACCGAGATATCAATGATCTGCAAGCAGTCTCAATCAACTGGCTGGTCCGAGACCTAAAAAGAACGAAATACTCCACTCAACCCACTTAAATGAATTTGAGAAATAATGCCCCTGTGACTCTATCGGGTTAGTTTCGACGATTAAAAATTTCAGGTGGGTAGGCCATAAAAGCTTGATCGATCTCTAGTCCACCCATAAAGTTTAATCAGATGGTTCGAAACCAGAATCAGAATACGCACCGGTTCTAAAACCAAAGTAAGTAGTTTAATTATAACTCTTACCTGCAGCATATTGTCTAGTGACCATAATTCCTGTCAGACTAAGTGGCAAGTGCAGACCATACTGAGAGAACCTAACATAAACTCCAAGAGAAAAAAGGTGAAGAGGGGGAACTCCTTCGTATTTGGCAGCCTCCCCTATTAATTTGTATGATGTTGCAAGGATTTTGTAATGTGACAAGGTTTTTATCTATGCTCGGAACATGGAAGCCATTAACTAATTAATGTTGTCGTTAAATGTAGGGTAAGCATCCCTATAACTCCATAAAGGAAAGAGTTCGTCATTTAAAGCATCAATGTACCGGATGTCCAGCCATGTCTAGAGATTATTTATTTATTTTTGTAACTAGGGGAATCAGCAATTGGGAAGGGGCTGGTACTCGTGTAACATGGGGTCCAGGGATCCAATCCCGTCCGCTACCACTATACCCCTAGGTGCACCCACACAACCCGCAAGCATGGGGCACGGGTAAGTCATGGTGATTTGAACTCGTGACCTCCATTTAAAACATTTCCTTCATATCATGCGAATTACCGGTTGAGATATAACCATGCGAGCCTAGAGTTTAATTTTAATCATTCATGTCACGTCCAATTG
Source organism: Larix kaempferi (assembly GCA_027924585.1). Classification (NCBI taxonomy): domain Eukaryota; kingdom Viridiplantae; phylum Streptophyta; class Pinopsida; order Pinales; family Pinaceae; genus Larix; species Larix kaempferi. The sequence goes on from BSBM01000073.1 coordinate 53,161,822, forward strand.
AATTTTAATGGAGTTCGGGTTCCCATGCTCCCGTCGAATTAGGCCCATCAATGAATGAAATGAAGCTAGCTAAGGTGTTGAATATAAATCATTCATGTTATGTCCAATTGAATTTTAATGGAGTCAATGAAGCTATCAAATGCGGTCATTGATGGTTACTCTATGGCAGTCAAATTAGGCCCGTGACTAAATGAAGCTATCTATTTCTATGGAAGTCAAATTAGCCCCATCACTAAATGAAGATATCTAATGCAATAGTTGTTGGTTGATATGAGAAGGCCCATCACTAAATGAAGGCCTTTTGGGTTGCGAGACAGAACAAGCCATATAATGAAGACCGTGGCTCGGATCGACAAACCGTCGACTCCGTTGGATTCAGGACATCGGGATAGTGCTAGGGGTGCCTCTCTTCGTCGGTTCCATGGCCCAGGTGTCATCTTGTAGGTCCATTTTGCAAAGTAGGGTTTTGCTCAGTAAGGGAGTGTGCAATTTTTGCACATGGGGGTCAACTTTGCAAAATCATCCACCAGGCACTTATGGCTAGTGTTCCGAGTTGGAACCTTCCTAGACACACTTGTAGGACTCCTCAGAACCCATTTTTGTTGCACGGTCATCATTCTATGCCCCCGGTAGGTATCCAGCAGGTGTCCTTGAAGGCCTCTTGGATGCGAGATGGAAT